>JAJOOO010003172.1:0-44859 GCA_029582685.1 Solanum piurae | reverse complement strand
CCCCCCCCCCCCCCCCCCCCCCCCCCCCCCCGAATCAATGAGGGATGAATGTGATTTTAGGGGAAACATTTAAAATTGGAGGTATTAAACGTGTGGCTTGCGGGTCGGATTGGGTTAATTTAGCTTACTAGTCTTCATGAAAGACCGTCTATGGACTGTAGTACGTTCTACGATGTGTGGAAGGATTTCGTAGATTGACTTAACACTTAGACAATTTGATAAATATATCTGGAGTCTATGAGTATAGACTATAAATCGTATAAATTTCTACGGTTCGTATTTTGCATTTGTAGACCTAAAGCTGCATCTTTACTTGAACTTAGGTTTCTAGAACTACCATCTACAATTTGTCGAAATAATTACGACTCATAGGAGGGACCTGTGTAACAAGTTTGTATTGATTTTATTTTACCCATGGTTCTACGAACAGGGTCTATGGTCCATAGTGTAAACTTTGACCGTAGAACCCATCCGTAGGACTCCTCTACACTTAACTTTTTTTTCTTCCAGATTTTTCTTTAGTTCCTGCATATGTAGCATACGTTAGGCCTTAATTTTAATTTTTGATGACATTATTTTGACACAGACCCTAAGTTAGCCTATACTAGCCTAAAAAACAAAACTAAAAAGTGAAAAATTGCAAAAGTTACTAAACCAAACATCTCGGGTTACCTCCCAAGCAGCGCTTGATTTTAAGGTCGTGGCACGACGCAGGTTCTTTTATTACTCAGATTTCATCAAGAACCAATCCTTCAACCATCTTGAATTCTTTCACATTTCCCATGTAGTGCTTTATTCTTTGTCCTTTCACTTTGAACAACATTCCCTTATCATTCTCTAATTCAACCACTCCATATGAAAATACTTGAACCACTCGAAACGATCCCAACCAATTGGATTTAAGTTTAACATGAATCAAGCACAACCTTGAATTGAAGAGAAGGACCAAGTCTCCGGGTGCAAATTCCCACTTCTCAATCTTTCGATCTTGGTAATTCTTCCTCTTTTCTTTGTACTAAAGCTGAACTTTCATACGCTTGCAGGTGAAACTCATCAATTTCATTTATTTTATTCAACCTTTGATTTTATGCAACACCCCAATCCAAATTTAGCTTCTTGAGTGCCCACAAGACCTTATGCTCTAGGTCTACAGGCAGATGACAAGACTTCCCAAACACAAGTTAGTAAGGAGACATACCTATGTGACTCTTGAATGCAATTCGATATTCCCATAAATCATTATCAAGCTTTCTTGACTAATCCGTTCTATTTACATTTACAGTCTTTGTTAGGATTTTCTTGATTTCCTTGTTTAAGACTTCAACCTGCCTACTAGATCGTGAATGATACGGAGTTCCTACACTATGTCGAACACTATGCTTCTCAAGCAATTCCTTGAACAATTTATTACAAAAATGAGAACCTCTGTTAGCACTGATAATTGCCCCTGGTGTACCAAATTTGGAGAAGATTCCTTTTAAGGAACGCAGTGACGTTCTTTCCTTCATTGTTTGAAAGTCGCAACAGCTTCAACCCATTTAGACACATAGTCTACCACTACAAGTATGTACTTTATCCCATTTGAACTCACAAATGGACCCATAAAGTCAAGGCCCCATACATCGAACAATTCAATTACCAAAATTAGAGTATGTGAGAGTTCTTGTTTCCTTGAAATACCTCCTTCTCTTTGACGATGATCATAAAGCTTGGCGAGATCATGAGCATCTTGGTGAATGGTAGGCCAATAATATCCACATTGCTAGATTTTATAGGCAGTACAGATACCACTATGATGACCATCAACTGGGGACGAATGGCATACTTCCAAAATACTCATCTTCTAACTTTGCGTATACAACGACGAATAATCCCTTTCGACATAGACAGAAAAAAGGTATGGATTCTCCAAGAATTTTTTTTTCATATCAGACATAAATTTCCTTTTTTGGTAGAACGACAAATTCGAAGGTACCACATCACTCAGTAAGTAATTAGCGAAATTTGTTCCAAGGGGTAAGATCATAAAAGGCAACAAAAACCTGTTCGTCTGGAAATGTATCATCTATCTCACTCCCATCATCCAACTTCAACATTGTTTCTTCTTTTAATTTGGACAAATGATCAACAACTTGATTTTCAGTTCCTTTTGCCTTTCACTTCGAAGTCAAATTCTTGCAACAACACAATCCATCGAATCAGTCTTGGTTTAACATCCTTCTTTGCCATAAGGCACATAAATGTTGCATGATCAGTGTGTACAATGAGAATGGTTCCAAGAAAGTGGGATCTAAATTTCTCAAACGCGAAGACTACGACAAGCAATTCTTGCTCGGTGACTGTGTAGTTCCTTTGAACAACATTTAGGGTTTTGCTAGCATAGTATATGAGATGAAGGATCTTCTTATTCCTTTGCCCTAACACTACATCAAGTGCCATCCGACTCCCATCACACTTAACTTCAAGCGTTGTTCCCAATCCGGTTAAATACTATTGGTATTGAAACCAACTTCTCTTTCAACTCATCAAACAACTTCAAAAAAGCATCGTCGAAGTCCAACTTATTCTCCTTCTCAAGTAAATTGCATAATGGGTGCGCTATCTTAGAGAAGTTTTAGATAGATCTTCGATAAAAGCCAACATGTCTTAGAAATCTTCTAACCCCCTTTATAGAGATAGGTGGGGGCAATTTTTTAATCACCTTAATTTTAGCTTGATCCACTTGAATGCATTTTTGTGGAGATCCCATGACCAAGACCTATGCCCTCTTTACCTTGAAGTGGCACTTTTCCCAGTCCAGCACAAGATTGTAGTCTTCACTCTATTTTAGTACATCACCTAGATGGGCTAAACAATCACCGAACAAGTTACCTACAATGGAAAAGTCATCCATGAATACCTCAATAGTGTCCTCCTTCATGTATGATAAGATGGACATCATGCAACATTGAAAAGTCAGTAGTGCATTACACAAACCGAATGACATCCTTTTAAAAGATAATGTCTTACAGAGGCAAGTGAAAGTGGTCTTCTCTTGGTATTCAAGGGAAATTGAGATTTGATTGTAGACTGAATAATTATCAAGAAAACAATACCATCCTTTTTCCGCAAGACAATCTAACATGTGATCCATGAACAACATTGGGAAGTGTTCATTCTCTGTCCATGCATTCAACTTGCGATAGTCCATGCTTACTCTCCACCCCGTGATTGGCCTCAATTATATGAGCTCATTATTTACATTGAGAATCACATTCATTCCTCCCTTCTTCGACACACATTAAACATGTCTTACCCATTTACTATCATCGATTAGATAAACCACTTTATGATCTCCTTCTTGATAACTTCTTGCATGGGTGGATAAAGTCTCCTTTGGTGCTCAATGGTTGGTTTAGAGTCGGGCATGACTTGGATTTTATGAGAATAAATTCCAGGTGAAATACAATAGTCCAACCAATCGTTATTTTGAAATAGTTCAACATAGACGTCAAAGCTTCTACTTGCTTTTCATCAAGATCACCAACAATAATGACTGGTAGGGTATTATATTTCCCCAAAAATGCATACCGTTAGAGAGATGGAAGAGCCTTTAACTCCAACTCCAGAGGCTGATCAATAGATGATTTTGCAGGCGGGGTCTCCTTATTTTTTTCAGATGCAAATCCATCTTCTTTGGTGCATGCTTAAACTTTCTGAATCCATCAAATGCATTCACATTCTCATCATATTGTGCAATGTGCTCTCCATCAAAATTCATGATTACAACCACTAATGCATCAACACCTAATCTCTTTTCAATTGGTACCTCTTGTTACTCTTCAATCGTTAAGTTCACAGTGGACACCACTTAGAGATCACTTTGATGCTTCATTTATTTACAAATATTGAATGTTACTTCTTCATTGTTCAATTTGAACATCATCTGCTCTTTCTCCATATCAACTAAAGCATGCTCGGTTTCAAGGATTGGCCTTCCTAAGATGATGGACCCATCAAAATCAACCTCGTAGTTCAAAATCACAAAATTCGTAAGAAATATGAATGCCTCAACCTTAACCAAGACATCATGAATAAAACCAATTGGTTTCTTGAAGGTATGATCAACCATAAGTACCCGCATTGCAGTCGGTTTGGGAACTCCCAATCCTAACTTCTTTAACACTTATAGAGGCATAAGTTAATACTAGCACCCAAGTCACATAGGGATTTAGCAAAAGTAATGCGTCAATCGTACATGGAATGATGAATGCTCCAGGATCCTCTTTCTTTTGCACTAATGATCTAGTAGCAATGGTACTACAATGTTGCAAATTTTTATCTTCTTCAAAATTAACAACCTTTTGTTTAGTAACTAGATCCTTCATGAACTTAGCATAGAACGACATTTGTTCTAGTTCTACAATCAAGGGAACATTGATTGAGAGTTACTTCAACATCGAGATGAACTTGCAATATTTATCTTCGTTTGTTTTCTTGACTAATTTTTGTGGAAATGTAGGAGGAGGTTGGGGCATACAAATTTTCTTTTTAGTGGCTTCCTCTTCTTTCCCAACTTTATCTTCTGGCTTTTCCACTTTTCAACTTCAGTAAGTTCAGTCTACCTTTAAACTTTTCACTTCAGTAGACATAGGAGGATCGATGGTCTACTTTTCTGTCAAGACCCAAAGTATACCCTATATGTAATATGACGTATAAGACCTAGAGAGTCCCTACACAATCCACTTTACATATATACAATACAATAGAATAATAAATTAGAAGAGTTTAGGTAAGAAGTCTCGTATCATAAAAGAGTTTGAACCATAAAAGCGGAAAACATAACTATGTCTTGACAAGCCATTCAAATACATCAAAGAAAGAAGTGGTTGGGACGTAACCCATACACCACCTACAAAGTCTCAAAAGTAAAAGACATCAACAATAAAGTCTTCATGGTCTTCACCTCGAAGTATGAAATTCCACCAATTCAACAAAAAGAATATCAATCCAGATCTTGCCAAAGTGGGAGGAGAGGAAGCGTAGAACCCTATTTATAAAAGAATATAGGCACAAGTATGCAATAGCACATGGAATGTACTAAGTATGGGGAAATGCATGAAAGAAACATAAACATGATCATTTGAGGACATCTAAACATTAAATGTATGACCAAGCTAAAACATGAGTATAAAGCCCTTGAAAAAGTCATAAGTCATAAACATAGTCAATACATTCTTAAATCATAGTGAAAGCTTCATAAAACCTTTAAAATCAACTATGTTCATTTTTTGGGATATTTACCATTAACCGACATATACCATGTGAGCTATAACATGCAATCCGTTGTCTTTCTCCCACAGTGAAAAGAGATGTCCTACTTGACAAGGTAAGGACCATGAACTTATAACTTAGGTGGATCCACTAGCTATATCTTTCTAAGACAAATCCTATGGGGGCACATAGTTAGAGACAAGGAGATTGCTACTAGATACCCAACTTCTACTAACGAGAGAACCCATCTTAATATCCTATTGGCGCTAAGTAAAAATCCAAACGGAATAGTTATATTTTAAAATGTATCATCAAACTTGGAAAAACATAATTAAGTTACCAATCCAATCTTAATTCACCAATCATGATTTCTTAATATGTTAGAATTTTTTTCACAATTTCATTGATGCTTATCATAAAAGCAACCTTAGTTCTTGAAACATACTTTTCATGAATCATGCATATATTTCATAAGTTCTGTCACACCTCAATTCCCATTAAGACAGACTGGCACCTGATGCCCTAAAGGCCCAAGAGAACCAACATATAAACTGTGCTTACTATGCATATAACTATGACAATTTCAAAGTTGTGACAAGTTCATATAGGATACAACGATACGAACCAACACAAGTAGACCCAAAATTTATATATGAGACTTGGCCGTTGAGGCCAAAACTTGTTAAGAGACAAGACACAACTAAACTATACACATCAGCCTACAAAACCTCTAAAAGATAGAAAACCTTTGTTTAGGGCGGGACAAGGTCCCACCTTACCCATAACTATCATACAGTTACAAAATAGGTGCCAAAGAATTAGTAAGACCCGAATCAACCTGGAACCTCACCAATAGCAGCTATGTACTTGTGCTCCTACTAAAGAGGTCTACTCGCTAGAGTACCTATGTCACGACCCAAGGGTACACCCTAGGAGTAATATGGCGTATTTGACCCCGAAGGGGTCTCATACAACCCCTTAGCACATCATAACATAAGATAATAGAAAAGTATGGATATTATACAAACTTTTATCCATACAATCGAATTTTTTTTTGATAAAGCAAGTGGAAGTCTTTACTACACTTTTGTCTCAAACAATCTATTAAACTCTTGAATAAAAGTATTTGGACGCAACCCATACAAAGTCTAAAACATAAATAAATGACATAAAGGAACTAATGGGTGTGTCCTCGAAGCTATGAGGACTCACCAATCTTCAACTCTTCTTGCTCCTTAGAAACCTAGTCTCCAAAGGAACTCAATCTCTGAAACCCTCCATTTGATTAGAATATAGGCAAAGTATACGTTGGTACAAAATGTACCACGTATGATAGATAGCACAACATCATAAGAGTATCTCAAAATGGTTAGTCAACATAAGACATATGCATAAGATATAATAACATATTCATAGCATAATCTCCAATATAAGCATCATATAATCATAAGTCAACATAAGACATAGTAAATGAGCATAAGAGATAAATCATATTAATGGCATAGTCTTTACTTAGACCTTCATACTAACATTCTTCAACCCTTAGTCTTTCATATTATAAGAGAACTACTTCACAAGCCACCTCAAAGCATACTTGTGCAAGGCATGAATGGCATCCCATAATACCATCTAAGCAAAGTACCCCTTTTTGGTCATTCTTGGGCATAGTCCACATTCATAGTCAAGACTTAGGTTTTCATATCATAAGAGAACTATACTCCTAAGTAACCTCAAAGCACACTTGTGCAATGCATGGGTGGCATCCCATAATACCACTAACACTAAGCATATCTTTGAACTCACTATATTCATGCTTACTATTCATAGGTGTCACTCTTGACCTACTTCATATAGACAATGAACTACTATCTTAAGTCTATCATATCATGGAGGGCAACTATAGCAACAATCCAAGCTAAGCATACATCACATAAGAGAACACTTCATAAGTAGCTTCAAGTCATACTTGTGCCATGTATGAATAGCATCCCATACCACCATTCACACTAAGTACCTCTTTAGGACATCTTACTCAATGCTTACTATTTATCATTATAGACTATCAAAGAATAGCATCCTACTAGGCTAGACCTAACTACCAATGAAAACACACTATCATGCAAAACCAAGCTATGCAAGGAAGGGTACAAGTATTACAGCCTAGCTACCATGAAACCATTCAATATAATGCATGCTACCCTTAGGGGAGTATGAATCCTCAACTCTTAGTTACCCTTAGGATAGTATGAATCCTCAATCCTAAGCTACCCTTAGGAAAGTATGGTGTCTCAATCCTAAGCTATCCTTAGTAGAGTATAAGTCCTCTATCCTAAGCTACCATGAAGTGGTCTTGGCCTAACCAAGTCATGCTACCATGAAGGCATTCTAACAATGCTAGTTCAAGCTACCCTTAGGAGAGTATAAATCCTCAATCCTAGGCTACCATGTCTACTCTAATTCAAGCTACCATGAAAAGCATCCTACAAATACTAATTCAAGCTAACCTTAGGAGAGTATAATTCCTCAATCCCAAGCTTCCATGAGAACTTCTAACTCATGCTACTTAAACAAACTATACATGAAGGGATCATATGTCACAACTTCAAGTTATTCTATTCTAACATGCTTTGATTCATTTTAGGTGATTAACCTTTCAATCTAGAACAATTCTATGTGAGAAGACCTTTAACAGTCTACATACATTCATTCATATAGTTCTAGGTAGGTCATGTAGGTAAAAGCCTTCCACAACAACTCTATCTATTTGTATACCAATTTTATGCAAGCTATCTCATCATATTAGACTTACTCTATAAGCCCTAGTGATCATAATATTTGTTTTCAAACCCTACTCTCAAGATTTACTCTACAATCATCATATTTGTTTAGATCACAAGACATAATAGTCACAAGCCTTAGTAATAGGCAATTCTAGTCATAATTCATCATAAAGTCACAAATTCAATCATTACAAATCATGATCTATAATACATTCATAAATATAGTATAAATTCATGTTCACATGCTTTTATTCTTATAAATTATTTATCCATAACATCTATTCTAGAAGATCACCTTAGAACCTTCAATTTCACCTTTCGTGGCATAAACCCACATAACTCAAATCTAGGGTTAACCATGGAATTCACATCAATCCATCATAATATCATGAATCAACATTAAATTAATCATAAATAAGTATTATCCAACCAATTGGAATCATACCCAACTAAACCCACACATTGGAACAAACCCTAGCTTAGATTGCGGTTCTTCTTCATAAATTTGGGGAAATTCTAGGGGAATCTATGGGTGGAAGGACCCATATATGGATAAGATAAACATACCTTAATTCAAATACCTAACACAAGATATCAACAATGAAGGTTTGTTCGTGATCCAAGCTTCAAGCTCTATCTTCTTTTTCTTCAAGTCTTGGGTTTTCTAGAGAGAGAAATATTTCAGAGGAGAGTGTTTTGGGGTTTCGATTTTGGATGACTTAGTTGGGGTGTTTAATTACTTAAAATATTCTATCTAGGTGTATAAATTCCATATAAAATGACCCCCATTTAATACTAACTAAAAAGGAATTTCCTATTTTAACCCTCATTAGGCAGCCATAGTGCCAGGCACCATGATTGGGCTCACGAGCCGTGGTGAATACCATGAGCCGTGGTCCTGTCCATGTCCCTTGGGAAGTATCTTGGCCAATGAGTCTTGGCCTAAAAAAACTAAGGAATGACCATGAGACCTCCCGCAATCCGTGGTCAAGACCACAATTTGTGGTGATGGTTGTGGTCTCTTAGGCAGTAGCTAGGCCCCAAGGCCTTTCCTCCCACAATCTTAAGGAGACTTCATGAGCCCCTTCACGAGCCGTGGTCAAGACCACTGGTCGTGGTCTTTGGGCAGTGCTTGGCCAAAGTTGGGGCAGCCTTGGCCTTTGGCTTATGCTTTACCCCTTTTTGACTTGGCCTTTGCCCTTGCTACCCTTAACCAAACCTTAGATGGTCTTATAAATTATGGGGTGTAACACGTGCCTTGGCGTTTGATCCCATAAACCCCTCATTCTTTGTACGGGAAGTCTCATCTTACGACTCTATTCCTCATACATCAAACCCTAGAACCCTAGCTTGAGGCTCTAGTTTGGTCTACTAGTTTCTGGGGTATTACAACCTGTGACTATAGCATGAAATACAACGTCCTTCGTGAGGGACGTCAATACGAAAATAATGAACTGAATATGTAAGGCAATAACATATGTACAACAAGGGCTCAAATGAAATCAAGTATCAATATATAAGTGCATCATGTATGTTACGTTCTTTTCTTAACTTTTTTGTACTTTATAATCTTTGTAAGATATGTGATACAAATGACTAGCTAATCAGTGGTAGAAGAAGATGACCCATGCTAGGCAATTTAACCCCTGGGATGTTGTCCTCATAATTACACAGATTGGGATCGGCCCATGCTAGGATTTCGCCCCTGAGCTGCCACCCTTCTATACCAATTGGGATCGACCCATGTTAGGCATTTTCCTCTAGGCTTCCAGCCATAATTATATAGATTGCTTCACTTAATTTCTTTAATTTTTGAGATTGCTGTTTTGGTGGTCATAATAATTTTTGAGATTTGGAACTATGGACCAGTAGTAGAAGACATGAGAATAACAATGACTTAAGGAGCTATGAACTTATATGCTTTACTTATGAACTTAAATGACACAATTGACTTCAATTGACTAAGAGGAGAATTCACCAAGCTTGTTGTTGCAAAAACCATTTCTATACTAGAATGTAGGAGGATAATTATATAAATGTAGAGTAATTAACATATAATGAAGTAATTCGACACACTAGGAAGAGGGGAAACTATTGTTAGCTATTTGGAGATCGTACGCTGCCACTATGTTTCCCTTACAAGGGATAGCGCTTAGGAAATTCCCTTTGTTGCTATTAATTGCAATCACCAGATTTCATGCCAAGGAATATGGAATCGAACAACATTACATACCTTATTCTCTGACCAATACAATTATCACGATTCAGCCGCCCCTTTTAGGTGTTAATCTACAATATAAGTCATAATAAACTAAAATTAGAAGTTATCCCACTATAGGCCTCGTAAAACAATAGATAACTTTGATGGACAATGAGCCCATACAACCCTTAAACAAATGTGTATCACCATACCCTCCTTCTCTGTCTAATACATACCTTATATATCCTTTCCCAAGATTACCCAAGATGCCCCAACAATAATACACATAAAACAACCCCAAATATTTTTTATCATACAACCAAATATTGAACTCACCACCCCTTGAGTTCTTATTGACAGCACACCCATAATTCCTCACTCAAACTCATACATAAAGAGGACAAAAATGGAGTAGTCACCTTACCTCAATTTCTGCAACTTCTCCTTATAACTTGAGCTCTTCTAGAACTTCAACTTCCCTTCACACTTAAACCAATGAAGAAGAGAAAATTTTCTTAATAACCAAGATAAAAAATGAGCAGTGTCTTGTGGGAACTTCTGCCTTGTACTTAATTAAGCATGAATAACAAGTTTTCCTAGTTTTCCATGGGAGGATTAAGCTAAATCCATAAGTGTTCTCTTACCTTGGTTTAAATATATGAGGGTTTCTTCAAGAACCTTAGAAGGAATTTTATGTCTTCTATATGAAGCTAAGAGAGAGAAGAGAGAAAACTCTAGAAATTAGATTTTTTTCCAAAGTTAAAATGGTTGGAAATAACTGATATCAATCTCTTTTAAGGGGCCTTCTTTGGCCGACTTTATCCTTAATTTTGGGCAATAATTTATCAAGTAGCTGATCCACCTACTTGAACTTTTCACTTGGGCCTTTTTGGACTTCAGGTTATTGGGCCTTGGCTATCCATTTTATCCCTTATTTTTCTACTCAAGTTGGGACAAAATTAGTGCAAGTAGGTGGTAGTATACTTGGCCCAATATGGTCAAAAGAATCTTAGTAGGTGATGCACCTACTTGGTTATTTAGGCTGGTCAATAAGTCTAAGTGGGTAATGAAACTACTTATCACCTACTAGCTTATTTAAGTCAGGCAAGTACATCACTTATTTTAATCCATTCTCTAAATATTAATCCCTTTATCCTTATCTTAGCACTTAAAATTTGAACTTTAAACTCAATTACCACCGTACTATCTCGAGTTTAAATACTTCTGTCGGGGTTAACTTGGAGTACACATGCTGAAACGTGCAAGACATCACATCACCTTCCAAGCTAGTTTAAACCAACACTAATCATATAAGAAACATGGTCCCTCACCTATGCGATAAGGTTATGCTAATTATCATATGAATAAAACAAGCTTATGCATAATACGGGGTGGTACATCCTCCCCCCTTAAGAATATTCGTCCTCAAATAATAGCATGGTTCTCCAGCCCAAACAAGTTTAATCTTATGTTACTAGTAGCTAGTCCATAATACATATAAACTTATACTTACTTGTCAATGCCTCAACTCAACATTTTCATCTTTCTCATCGGTCTTGAAGAGATGAGGATACTTCAATATCATTGCTTCTTGCGCTTCCCATGTAACTTCTTCTACTTATTGGTTTCTCCATAGTACTTTTACAGAAGCTACTTCTTTATTTCTTAACATCTTAGCTTGTCGATCCAGAAAAAAAATGGGTACTTTTTCGTAAGTAAGATCTCCCATAACTTGTACATCTTCAGTAGGAGTAATACGAGATGGGTCATCTATGCATTTTCGAAGCATTGAGACATGAAACACTAGATTAACTATTTTAAGCTCTTGAGGTAGTTCTAACTCATATGCAACTTGGCCAACTCTTCGAATAATTTTATATGGCCCTATATATCGGGGACTCAACTTCCCCTTTTTTACCAAACCGCATTACCCCTTTCATTGGAGACACCTTCAAGAACACCCAATCCCCTATGGAAAACTCAAGTCCTCTTCTTATAACATCTGCATATGATTTGTGTCGACTTTGAGCTATTTCTAGACGTTGTTTTATCACCTTAACTTTTTCCATAGATTGATGAACAAGATCTGGCCCAAATAAGGCAGTTTCACCCACTTCAAACCAGCCGATTGGTGATCTACATTTTCTACCATATAAAGCTTCATAAGGTGCCATTTTAATACTTTAATGGTAGTTGTTGTTATATGCAAACTCAATCAGCGGCAAATGATCATCCCAACTACCTTTGAAGTCTAATATACAAGCTCAGAGCATATCCTCAAGTGTTTGAATTGTACGTTCTGCCTGACCGTCTGTTTGAGGGTATAAAGTTGTACTTAAATTCACTTGTGTTCCCAAACTCTTCTGAAATGACTTCAAAAAATTTGCAGTGAATTGATCTCCCTTATCAGAAATAATAGAAATTGGCACTTCATGTAGCTGAATTATCTCTTTAATAAACAACCTTGCATACTCTTCAACTGTATAAGCAGTCTTCACCGACAAGAAGTGTGCTGACTTGGTGAGTCTGTCGACTATTACCCATATGGAATCAAACTTCTGAAATGAGTGAGGCAAACCAGTGACAAAATGCATGTTGATCATGTCCCACTTCCACATTGGAAGTTCCTATACGCTTCATTTAACCTCTGGGCTTTTGGTGCTCTACTTTTACTTGTTGACAACTTGGACATTGAGCCACAAATTCCGCAAGGTTCTTCTTAATGTCACCCCACCATTACATTTATTTCAAGTCATGATACATTTTAGTTGACCCCAGATGGACAAAATATATTGAATGATGTGCTTCCATCATAATCCTCCTTCTTAGTTCATCTACATTAGGTACACACAATCTATTTTGGCAGCGTAGTAATTCCTCTTGCGTAAGCTCAAATGCCTTTGTTATACCATGTTGTACATTCTCCTTAAGATGTAATAGAATCAGATCAGTGTACTACTTCTCTTTGAATTCCACTACTAATGAGGATTCTGCCGTATTTTGCACAATAAGCCCTTCGTTTGGATATTCAAGAAGGCGAACCCCAAAGCTAGTTAGTTGGTATAGATATTTAGATATCTCTTGTCTTCCCCTGGACTGCCCATAAGTGCTTGCAATCATCTTACTTAAAGCATCAGCTACTACATTTACTTTCCCGGGATGATACAAGATATCAATGTCATAATCTTTTAATAGCTCAAGCCATCTTCGCTGCCTTAGATTTAGGTCCTTTTGCTTAAAGACATATTGCAAACTCTTGTGATCAGTGTATATGTGATAACGCTCAACTACCCTTCATCCGATTCTAAGTGTAGGCGGTCGCAATCAAGTATAAACCCAATGAAGAGTTGGGGTCGATCCTAGAGGGAGTAATACAGAATGTAATTCAATTACGAAGTAAAAGGTGTGTTCTAGTCATTTGTAGAAGTAAAAATTATCGAAAAAAGTTAAAGTAAATTGAAGGGGTTGACAACTAGTATCAAATGGGGGGTTTAGAGTGACAATTAACAACTACAAAAACAGGGGAGTAATCAAGTATACAAGGATTCTCGGGGATGTGATCAATTAAATACTAATTTCACTATATGGGTGATTATAATTTAGTAAATGACATTCAATCTTAGCGGGTAGGCTAGGCTTTAGATGTAATAGTCATCTCTCGATCAACTATCATGATTCAGGCGAGTTCTCTCGAACCTCGACAAGCTTAACAATAAAAACAACCCAAAACCTTAATTAATCTACTCTCTTGGTCTAGATTTGTAGGATCGAATTCAGATTCACTCTCTCAAGCTGAATCAACGATAACCCAATCACTACAATCATCAACCCATAGTCTTAATTCTAAAACCTCTTTCTCAAGCAAGCCTAGAATGCTAAGTTAGAATTGCATTTACAACTACAATTCATGGATTAAAACACAACTATCAATCAAACCCACTTCAAATCAACATTTAAATAAGTAAATAATAACATTCATAAGCTAATTAGAACATTTAATCACATGATCACACCTCCAAGAATGGAGGTTTTGGCCACAAATTATAAATAGCAAGAAAATATTACCAACTATATTCTCCATCAGCTGGGTAGCAAAATTCAAGTCTTCACAATGCTTGGAATCAACTTAAAATCAAAACCCAATTCAAAGTTCTACTAAAAAACTACTAAGAACAATGTTTGGATCAAAACCCCAGAGTTAGAATGTGTCTGAACTTTTGGAAATGGAAGAACTCTCCAAAAACTCTTTTAAAAAATCACATTTATACTCTTCCAGATTTTAAGCCTTTTGACCAGTCGGTGGAATTAGTCGAGCATTGTCGACCAGGTCGGCGATGCGCCAAGTGTCTCTCTTCATCGCCTTCCAGACTTCCCTCTTCACCATTCAATTTTTGAAATTATAGGTGATCAGGGTCCTTGTCGCCGAACCATTCGGTGAACCGCTGAAATACCATTTCCATCGCCAAGTTGGCTTTTCCCTAGGGCTGGCACGCTGTAACTTTTGGCGAGTTGTAGTACCACTCGGCGAGTCACCGAGTGGTCTTGGCAATAGTGAACTTTTCTTGTCTTCAGCCTTTTCATCTTTTCTGCTCCTTTTTTCCCGATAATGTCCTTGCCTTGCTCTTTTGCCTTCATTGCTGCAAATCAACACTTTAACATCAATTTAGAGCAGAAATTAGGTGTTGAGGACAATAAAACTATCAAAATAAAGTCCCAAATGAGTCAAAATCCCCGACTCATTAACAACCCCAACTTTAACTTTTGCTTGTGCTCAAGTAAAACATAAGATCAATCAGTTCAACAGAGATATCTACAAATAGTGCTACTTAAGACTCAACATGCATGCACATGAGGTTCAGTCTACCCATGCAATGTTCAATTGTTCACTATAAGTTTCAAACTCTGACTATCCATCATCAAATAAAATTCACGTTCACAATGCTATCTTCAAATGCAAATTCAAGCTCAACAAGAGTATTCAAATGCCCTCACATCAAGAATGATTCCATGCTCACACAAAGCTCATCAACATTTCAGAATTTCGTAATAACAAACAATTCTTACTCTTTCAAAGATAAACACATGCATGATGTTTCCCTATAGGTTTTCCCATAGTTTCCAATCAATATGACATTAAGCTCAATCAAGATCACAAAGATCTTTCAAGGCTTGTAACGGGGCTGAGGGTAAAGGTATGATAATTTTGGCTTAGTGAATTCTACCTTCATGAAGCATGGCCTGCATTTCACTTTTTCTCATTCTCTTTCCCTCTTTTTGATTTACACAATCCACCCTATGTTCTTTTAAGCATGACTCATTGGATACCCCTTTTGTTTTGCCCATTGTACAAATTTTATTTCAACAATTCTATTCTTTTTCGATCTTTTTCTTCTTTCATTTGTCTGTCTTTTCTTTTTCTTTTTTTTTTACATGGAGGGGTTCAATCTTTTTCAACATGATCCTTCAAGGGGAAAATTCTCAAACTTCTTGACTTTCCTCCTTTTTCTCCACACCCCAACTTAGGCTTTTGGCCTAAGTTGGCTATTCATACTAACCAATGCTCCATGAAGGTTTTAGGTGGAAAAGAAAGATGTCAAATGTGTTCAAGTTTCATCAAAAGAAAAAGATAGGCTCAAACGCTACCAAGAAAGGTTTACACTCTCACAAGGTGGTTGCAAAGAGGTATAATGACAATTTTGGTTCACTCTCCACAAATGGTGCATACAATCATCTCTATCATTCGCCCACACAAGTAGATTGGACAAACGGGGCAATTTCTTGGTATTATCAAGCACACATTTGAAGACAACCTCACCACACACGACATTCAACACAATCATCAAACAAGATTCTACAATTTTATCTAGCATGCAACAATCATCACTAGATTCATTTCAACAACCGACCAGTCACAATGAGATGCTAAGAGTTCACACATGACTTATGCAAGTTAAATTTGCCTCATCAGAATTCCACACACATATTGTTCAATTAAGAGCACTATTTAAGTCATCGATATTGATCGCAACCGATATTTAAATTTGCAAGAGAACAACCATATTTACAAACATCAAGAGGTGGCCAAATCAACATCAACATTAAAACCAAAGGCTCAAAATTAACACAACACCAATATATACCAAAAAGATCCAACATTTACAAACACAAAAGCAACAATAAAATCCATAAAGCATCCCAAAAGAGGTAGGTATAAATGTACCTCACCCATCCAAACAAAATAAGCAATTTTCCTCAAATGCAAAAGAAATAAAAATATCCAAATAGAATGAGAAAGAGTTCAAATCCCCCTGTCAAACTAGGCTTGAGGTGAACTCTGTATGTCGGTGATTCCCCCAGTCTGGGCATCAATGCCCGGATCAACAACATCCTTAGCTCCACTAGAGCCCACTACAATGTATCACTCAAAGACGCCTCTACAGCTGTCTGTACCATAGCCCCCTCGAGGTCCACTAGATCATTATAAATAACTCCATATCGAACACCCAGTTCCTTCTCATTGGTCTCGGCCTCTGACTCAGCATCCACATCATCCCTAGCAACATCTCCGATCGTAGTAACCGAAGGAATCTCAAAAATGTCTGAGAAGTCTATCAGGTCGGGTCACTGTGCCAAATAGCATTGAGAGATCGGTGGATTTTAGCTCATCCACATCGCGTCTCAACCCCAAAATATCATCCTTCAAGGCTGTCAAATCCTCAGACATACCATTATTCAGCTCATAAGCCTTCACTCTCATAGTGAGGGCATCTAATGCAAATCCATGGGTGTTGATCATATCCTGATGCTCTCTCAACTCAGCTTGTATAGGAGCTAAAACAGCTGAAATGGACCTCTCAATCATCCTGGGGACAATAACCTCTACCCATGAGGCACAAACATCAGTAGAGTGGGCCAGGTGGCCCATCTTGTACAACATGGCCTGGGTCAATGGGCGCTGGGAGGAAGCAACAGTAGCAGTAGTGGGAGGAGTAGTAGTAGAATTAGATGGAACATAAGTGGAGATGCTAGGAGTACCTGTAGGCTCACCAGCCTGAGGAAGAAGGATTTCCTCTGTCAGCAACATCTCCACATCAACCACCGGGGAAGTATCCGTCGGTACCGCTCTCCTCCTCTCGACCTCATCTCTGGTGTACTCAGCCTCTATCTGCCGAATGTCAATAGAAGAAGTGGGAGTCACTTTCACATCCATCTGCTTAATCAAAGGCACTCAGGCACGCCTGCACAGTTCTGTAATAAGTACTGGAAATGGGAGAGAGGTCTGGCTTTGCTTTACCCTCATAGCCATCTCCTACTCAAGGCTGAGATTTAGTTTATCTCGGTCCGTGATACAATCCAACAGTCCAACCTTCGGATGTCGGAGTATCGACTCGTTCTGGGACGACATTACAGTGTTGTTGATAAATCCAAACCAGTATATGGAAGCCACATTTAGATCATTCTTCTTGATCGAGACCCCTGCCTCTATCCACGGTGGAGTAATGTCTGAGATTAATGGGCCAACCAACCCTTCAAATCATCAAACGTATTCTTCTGTATCTTATCCACAAAGTAGTGGATCGCATTCATCGTACAACCAAGCACCTCATTGATTTCGGTGCTTCTACATTTTACCTTTCGACCCCACACCACTACATGATCAACCGAGTTGAAAGAGATGGCATTATTCTTCCCTTTAGGCACCATCTTGCCATACTCTACATAAAACTCATGGACCCAAGTAGAAATATAGGAGCTGTGGGGAATTGTGAAAATTTCGAACTTCTGGAACTTGATAGTGTTCCACACCACCGGGTACCGGTCTACTTCTCCATCAATAGACAATCAATTCTCCTCTAGAATTGTCCTCAAACCCTCATCCTTAAGTATATTCAATGACCGGGGTGGGAGTGTCTGAACTGGTGGCATCGAAGGAACCCGCTCAATAATTGGAGATAGAGGCAGATGAGGAGTAAGTGGTATTGAGATTCTGGCTGGATCATGTAGGGATTTGGAGCGCAACTCCGCTCTCCTAGTATGGAGAGTCTGATCATCCTCTAGTTCAGACACGGAAGTCGGTGATCTATCACCCTGGTTGCCCTCACCGTCGAACTCTGAATTAGTGAGGTGGGTGACATAGACATCCATGCTGTCGGAGATCTCCTTCATTGGTGTGGGCACAACAGGCCCTTTGCCCTTTTCTTTACCCCTGGGGTTCAACCTAATGATGAACTAAGATGTGCTTAAGAGAGTACTTCATAGTGTTATAAAGTCAAGAAGAGGAACTAAGTTCCAAGTCAAGAAGAACTAGTATGAGGACCTAAAAGTAGTACTTAGCATGAGTAGTATTATGGGGTGCTATTCATGCATTGCACAAGTATGACTTAGGGTTACTAAAGAGAAGTTATGAGCTAGGATTGTGCTATAGTTACCCTTCCTAGCTATAGTTGACCAAAGGTGAGAGATTCCCTTAGTTATGAGAGTTAAGTTTATAATGAGGCCAAAGAAGGGTGGATATGACTAAGGTGACTTCAAGGTTATGCTTAGTATGAAGGGTAGTATGGGATGCCTTTAATACATTGCAAAAGGGTGCTTTGAGGTTACTTAGGAGTATGGTTCCCTTATGGAAAGAAGATCTTAAGAGTTGACCATGTATATAGACTATGATTAAGATGACCAAAAAGGGATACTTGGCTTGGGTGGTATTATGGGATGCTATTCATGCTTTGCACTTGTATGCTTTTGAGGTTACTTGAGAATGGTGCTATTATGATTAGAGATGAATAAGAGTCAATTATGCTTATAAGATGCTTATGTTGAAGGCTTAGATTATTATGATTATGACTTATCTCATATGCTCATTAACTATGTCTTATGTTGACTTATGTTTGTATGATGCTTATGTTGGAGATTATGCTATGACTATGATGATTATGCTATGACAATAATGATTATGCTATGACTATAATGATTATGCTATGATTATGATGATTATGCTATGATTATGATGATTATGCTATGATTATGATGATTATGTTATGATTATTTTATTATCTCTTATGCTTATGTCTTATGTTGACTAACCAATTGAGATGCTCTTATGATGTTGTGCTAGCTTTCATACTTAGTACATTTTGTACTAACGCATATTTCCTACATTCTAATCAAATGTAGGGTTGAGAAGATTGAGTTGCTTTGAAGGCTAGGTTTCCAAGGATCAAGAAGAGTTGAAGAATTGGTGAGTCCTCATAGCTTCGAGGACGAACCCTTGTTTGCTTTATGTCTTTTCTTTAGGTTTTAGACTTTGTATGGGCTGCGTCCCAAGAGTTTTATTAAAGTATTGTGTTAGATGGTGTGAGACAAAGGTTTTAGTAAAGACTTCCACTTGCTTTTATGAAATATGACTTTGATTGTAAAAGATTTAAATTGTTTCATATTTTCATTTATATTACCTATGTTACGATGCTAAGGGCTTATATGAGACCCCTTCGGGGTCAAGTATTCCATGTTACGTCTAGGGGATACCCCTGGGTCGTGACATACTCTCAAGCAAGTAACATCATATTCATCATATATGCTTCAGTCTAAAGCAATACTAGTCATAAATTATCAATCCTATAAGGAGATATCTAACCCATAGAGTTTCCTTCACATGTCATCAAACCCAACATATTAATTCTACCCTAAAATCATTGGATAGGCATGGGTACATGTAATTTCATTTTAAATACATGCAATTCTATCAATTAAATCATAAACAATTATAATCCACTCAATTGGATCAACACTCATCATAATACACAACAATGGAAAAAACCCTAACTAGAATTGGGGAAATTCTTCTTCAAATTGTGGAATTCTAGGGGACTCTATGGGAGGAAGGATACCATGGATGAAAAGCCATCATACCTTAGTCACAAAGCCCATAAAAGCTTGAATATTGGGAGACTTGATCTTGATCTAGCTTTAATCTCTTTCTTCTTCTTCAAACTTCTAGAGAGAGAATATTTGAGAGGTGATTTGGGTTTTCTTTTGGGAATTGAGAGAATGACTTAATTGAGTGAGTTTAGGGTTCTAAACTCCTTATATAGGTGGTCTAGGTCTAATAAAAATGACACCACTTCAATCTAATTAAAACCGGAAAAGACCCATGAGCCCCTAAAAATTAACCGCCATCAGTGACTGACGGACCGTCGATGGACCCACGGTCTGTCCTGCACGTCCATCGATAACTTCAGAGACTTTTCCTGCCGACCTATGGACCATCGAGCTACAAACCATGGATAGGATGACAGACCATCCTGCACGTCCGTTGTTCGTGGTCAGAGACTTTATTTTTGTCCTTGGACCTATGGACCTTCGACCACGGACCGTGGTCTGACCGAAGGTTTGTTGGTCAGGCTGTGGTTCAGAGGTCTAAGGCAAGGCTGGAGTGACCAACCACAGACCCCTACCTACGGTCCGTGGGTCAGTCCACACATTTCAAGTAAATCTCACCATACATGGCCTTTAACACAATCATCGATCACGACTCCACAAGTTAAACTCGTGTGCAATGGTCATTGCAAGACTCACCTTGACAATCCGACTAGTCACAATGGGATGCTATGAGTTCACACAAGACTCATGCAATTCAAATTGCCTCATTTTACTTGCACAAACATGTCGTTCATCAAGAGCACTATTCAAGTCATCGGTATTGATCATAACCGATACTCAAATGTACAAGAAAACAGAAACACAATCACATTTAAGCAATCAAGAGAGTCCTTCACCCCCACCAAAAAGACCTAAGCAGTGTCCTTAATGCAAAATAAAAACTGAAAGAATCAACATGGAATAAAATGGAGGGAGAGTGAGGTTCAATGAATGAGAGGATGAAGTTTAAATTGAAAAGTTCAGAGGAGAAATGACACTTCAATTTGCACGCCAATCGGCAAGCTGTACCATAGCCGCCGATCTACTCAGTGAGTCACCGAGTAGACTTCAACTCACCAAAATTTACAGAAAATCTACCCTTCAGTTGGTGGAAAATGTGAGCTTGGTCGAGTTCGATGATCCAATTTGACAAGTCACTGAATGAGTTGTGAGCTCGCCGAATCTGCCAGAGCTGACCTTAATCTTGGCCTTCAAAGGGCGATGCGTTTGGGTGATCTTTGGGGCCATTCAGTGACCTGCCGAGTGTTCCATCCCCTCGCCCATTTGCCATTCTTCCAAAATAAGAACTTTAACCTACACATTTAACAAACGTTATTCAAATAGCAAAAAGTTAAAACTTGAGTTGGCTCCCAAGAAGCGCCTTAGTTAACGTCGTGGCACGACGTGGTGATGCATTCAATCATCTTCCAAATACACCACCTCAATCACTATCACGTTGGGGCGCTCTCTAAAGTACAACTTCAACCTTTGCCCATTCACCTTGAACACCGACCCATCCTTTCTTTCAACTTCTAATGCCCCAATAGTTAACACACGATTCACTTTGAACAGACCCGACCATTTCAACTTGACTTTACCCGGAAAAAATCTCAAACAAGAGTTATAGAGCAACACAAGATCACTGACTTTAAACTCTTGCAAAAGGATCTTGGCGTCATGCCACTTCTTCATTTTCTTCTTATAAAGGGTTGAACTCTCATAAGCTTGCAGCCAAAATTCTTCCATCGCATGGATTTGGTCAACTCTATCCTTTGAAGCATCCCCACAATTCAAGTTCATAGCCTTCAAGGCCCACAACGCCTTATGCTCAAGCTCAACCGGTAGATGACAAGATTTTCCAAACACCAATTGATATGGGGACATACCCATAGGGGTCTTGAATGCAGTTCTATACACCCAAATAACGTCATCTAACTTCCGAGACCAATCAGTCCGATTTGCGTTAACGGTCTAGGCCAAAATTCCTTTGATATCCCAATTTGATACCGCTACCTACCCACTTGTTTGCGGATGATAAGGGGTAGAAACCTTATGCTTGACTCCATATTTGCTCAAAGAGAAAAGACATAAAGTCACCACTGAAGTTGTCCCGTATTTTCATAAAGACACCTTAACTTTGGAAGTGTCATGTCACCCCACAAAACTTTTTAATATCATTGTAAATTAGCCATTTTGACCCATTCCCTCGTCTGGGTTGTGACCACAAAATTTGATATGCTCAAATTACACCTCCCTAAAGAAGCGTAAGCGATCGTTATCAAGTAAAGAACCCAACTTGTAGGTTGGGGTCGATCCCATGAGGAATGTGGTTTAGACTTAACTTTAACCAACGATTATATTCGTTTAGTCAATGTATTTCTGAAAACAAGTATTAAAAGGGGGGATTTGTGAAACAAATTCAAGAAATTATGTAAGTAATCAATGAGCAAGATTCAAACTTTAGTTGTTATCAAGATGAGAAAGAAACTAGGGCGTACGTGTTCCCCATAAGCTCATAACTTAGTAGCAGTCTCTTCCTTAGGTATCTCTAAATCCTTGGTCCGGCATCTAGAGAATTTCACCCCGCACCTTGGTCCGGCTACGTGTGTATAAATTACTAACCCTTACCTTTACCTCATATTAGACATCACATCGATGTATGGCTTAGTTTTCACCCTCGCACAAATCGACATTAAACTATTAGATAGTATTACCTCCTTCGTCCGGCAAGTAGTAACAAAGCGAGTTCTAACGCGTGCACTCGTTAAAAAGATTTCTAAGCGAAAGAATTATCAATACATGCAATAACACTATTCAAGAAATGCTTAATTACTATTCATACTTCATTAATCACTCATGGTTCCCATAACTCTAGTTGTGGATTTAGTTACTCATGCTAGGAAGAACACAATTCATAGTTGTATAAGAAGAATTCATGAACTTACTATTACAGTAGAAGAAATCCAAAAAACCAACTTGAATTGCAAAGTTAAAATCTTCAAAACGAACTTAGGAAATCAAGAATTGCTAAAATTACAAGTTAATCTCCAAAGCCAAAAACTAGAATAAAAGTAATAAAGTCTAACCCCAAAAATGTGGTTTACATGCCCTATATATAGAAAACTAAGTCCTAACTAAAAAGGAAACGAAATAAGGAAATAGTGTTTCAGGACGCGATTTCGATCGATGATACTGACCTACGGACCATGGATTGATCTATGGTCCATAGGTCCCTTCCGTGACTCAGGACTTGGGCAAATTTCTAACTTTAAAATCTTCAAATCTCTTAACCAAATGACGGAGCACTAGTACGGACCATGGATCCTCTTCCGTAGCTCCATACTTAGAATCTTCACAATCAGGTACTAGAACCCCTCTCTGAATCATTTGACGGATCATCAGTACGGTCCGTAGATCAATCTACGATCAGTCGATTGTAACCGTGGTTCCACACTTGGTCAAGAATTCCCTGATTTTCCTTCAAGCCTTGCCTGCCCATCTACGACACCCATCTACGGAGCGTGAATGGACCTACGGTCCATGGATCACCTCCGTAGATGCCCTATTCTGCACATCCTTCAGCTGTGTCTCTCAGTTTCTACGTCTAAACATATTTCCTGCAAACATGAGAAAAATACATAAAAACCAATACAAAATGGCCCTAGACACACACAACTCTTAAGTGAAATGTATTAAAAATACCGTACACTCACGATATATCAACACACTAAACTTAAATTCGTTGTTTGTCCTCAAGCGATGCACTAAGACTCTAAACGACACTTGTATAAAAGCAAGAAATCTAAGCACAAGCAATCACATGGCTCTCTACTCCGACTCTCTTTTTGGGTGCAAATCTTTTCTCTTAAACTCAACAAGCTAACTTGTGTGGATCAAAACATGACAAAGATCGACCAACCAACACACAACATACACTGTTTTACTATCCCCAAGGTACCAACTTTCCAACAATGTAACTAGTGCCCTTACTTCAAACGAAATCCCTTTTCCACACAATGAATACGACTTTGAGTACAAAGATTCATTCAACACTCACACTCGAAGTAACTTCAAGTACAACTAGTGCTCAATACCATAGGCTTGCCCTTATTTTCACTGCTTAGACTCTCCAAACTAGGTTCTAGGATCACTATAGGACTTTCTTGGCTTGTAACGTAGGCTCAGGGTTAGGTGTGGTACATTTGGGTACTTTTTAGTGACTTTCTGTCCTCCTTGACATTACATTAGGCTTTCTACCTCTTTATGCCCTATTCTTGACATCCTACCGTTTTACCCTCATTCCCTTGATTCTCTTCAACCATGGATGTGACTTTAGACTTTGTAGCTCTTTATTTTTCACTTTCATCTCTTTCTTGCATTTTATTCTCTTCTTTACCTTTCAACAAGTCACATCCTTTCCTCTCTTTTCTTTTTCCTTTTTCAACATGAAACTCTTTTCATACCCATTTTTCTTTCGGTTTCCTCTTTAATAGCCGCTCTCAACTTATGGATTTTCCATTGGTTAAGGTGCACAATACCTGATGTCGGATCAGGTCCAAGATTGAGGTTACTTTTTACATTAGCCACCCTCAACTTAGGATGTTGGCCTAAGTCGTGGTGCACATGTCCAAGGAGGGACCGGGGCCAACATAGTAGATTATGGGAAGGTGAGTTAGGGGTTTAAAAAGTAATTGTCGAATTTAGGCTCAAAGCATTTGGATCAAAGGGAGCATTTGTTTCATTTGGTTGGATTCTTCTTTTAGGCAATTTGTGGACTTATCAGAACAAGGGTCTATGATCACTTCCTAGCCCCTAGAGTAGATTGTCTTAGTAGGACTAACCGGGAAAGTTCTAGATTGGCACAAAAACTGTTTAAACAATCAACTATTCTCACACACTCTTGGCACATAGTTTCATTTTCAGATTATCAGATTACCCAGTTCAAGTCTTAGCTTAAGTCATGCCATCAAGTTGGTTCATTATCATGTCATACTCAGAGCCAACACATTCAACTCATTCTAGCCTACAGAGTTTAGCACATATCACAAAAAAAATTGGACATATATCATTTCTCTCAAAAAGTTTTTGCCATCATGCTTCATTCTTTCTTATGCTTCTACACATATAATCCTAGCACATGTCGGTTCAATAGAAATTAAGCAGTCTCTTGGGGGAAAAGAACACAAGCAAGAAAACCCTAAGAGAGGATTATGAATTGGGTTACTCAGACTTCACCCTATCACTCACAATCCATTTACCCCACCTCTAATAAAAAAAATAGGTGCATTTGTCCCCAATGCACACAAAAAGCAGTAAAATGTAATGGATTTGGGTGAAGCAAGCCTGTGGCGCATAGCACCGATGAACCATCAACAAGTGGGTGGGTCCGGTTTCCCAGAGCCCGCTACAGCAACATTGAGGCCACCCTAAGTAGTGCTATCAATCATTCTAACCGCACCATCAGTGGTGCTCACATCATGACCCACAGTATTCGGAATATCTGAAATGGGCATAAAACTTGATACCCCAGCAACACTCTCACGAACCCTCTCCTGGAGCAACTGCTCATCTAATATCGAAGCTCTCTTAGCCTGCTTCTCCTTCTTGTGCTCCCTCTTCTTGGCTCTTTCATCCTCAGTGGCCTCAGATGTGTGTCTAGATCGGTGCCTCTTACATCGGGCACGTGTGGGCTCGGGGTGCTCCTCTGCGTCTCCATTAAATAATGCATCAAGGACCGTATCATCAGACAAATAAGTAGGTGCAGCCTGTGGCTCAACTGCAGGTGTGGCAAGAATGGCATCAACATCGGCCCAAAAACTAGCTAACTCAGTTCAGAAAGATGATAGATCTGTGGTCGGGTCCAGTCGCTCGAGGACTCTCAATTCAAAGGCATCGAGGCGCTTATTAAAGGCCTGAACCTTCTGGTCCATCATGCTCTCCATCCTTCGCTCCATTCGTGCCTCGGACTCTGCTATCGACTTTTCCATCCAGAGCCAGACATGGTGGAGCAGCGTGGCCATCTGAGCCTCCAATTTCTGAACCCTAGCCAATGGTACAACAGCAGCTCCTAAAGGCGGGGTGGATCTGGACGAGCTAGGAGCTCGACTCGCAGCCTGAGATGAGGAGGCCGAGACATCATCAATGTGGGCTGGAGGGGCAGGATCATCACCCTGCATCCGCTCCACAACATCTACTAAGTCATCTCCCATGTGAGGCACATAAACCTGCGGCCCTCTGCGTGGTGCCGCCACATTTTCCTCATCCCGAATGAGGCCTATATCCAGTGTCCCTATGGGCCAGATCAACTTATCACAATGTCAGATCGGCACTCCAGAGTCCTTACATAACTGGAAAATGAGACAAGGAAAAGGGTAAGTGGTGGAGGCTTTGAAAGCCCTCTAATGTATCTCCGCAATGAGCATGCGGGCAAAATCAATCTTGAATCCCACAACCAATGCTGCTACCATGACCGCGCGGTCCCAAGTTAGTGCGTTGTCAGTCTTAGTGGGAGAAATCTGATTCCGAACCAACAGCCAGAAATTTTTTGCAACAAATGTGAATGTGGCCTTCTTGATGCTCACGCCTGGAGTGGTGACCCTCTCGGCCCGCTCTCCGTCAGTAGCAATTTGAATAGCCAGCCAGTGTAATAAAGTCTCTCTTTTCTCGGTGCTCCACTGGAACTCTCCGCCCTGTACAGTGTCCCATCTGTAGTCAAATTCGGCTGTGTTGAGTGCCCAAGAGTGATCAGGGCCAGGACCATAGAGGAACCGGTGGATGGTGGTCTTAGACATGTCTACAGAAAATCTGCACAATAGTGTAGCTGTGAGGGGTGCCTCGACAGTGGGTCTGACATTCTTATGGATAGAACCCCGAAAAGTAGCCGCATAGGAAGCATATAACTCCCTCACAATCTCCTCGCTATAGGTGCCTGGTTCTCGAGCCATCCACTCACACTTGTGACATTGAAAGAGCCGGTGGATTTCGGGTACGGTGTGTAGGCTCCCAGTGAGGACTCTGCGCTCCTCTGTAATAAGCCGGACCATCTTCTCTTTGTCATTTTTCATCTTGGCATCCCGATAAATTTTCCATTGGACCTCAACACATCATCTGTTTGGCTCCCCAGCCACTGAATTAGGGTCGTAGCTTCGTGGCACTGAGACTTCTCCCAAACTAGTGGCCTCATCAGACGAGGCAACTTTGTCATATGAACCTGAGCCTGTGGCGGATCCAGAACCTGAGCCTGTGGCGGATCCAGAACCTGAGCCAGAAGCATGGGGGGGCTCAGAGCCGGAAGCAGAGGCGAACTCTGAGCTGGAAGTAGAACCTACCTCAGAATCGGAAGCAGAACCATTCGGTGACCAAACCAGTGTGTTTTCCTCATCTGACTGGGAGACAGTGACTACGTCGGTGAACACCTGCCGGGATGTAATCCGGGTAGCCCAAGGTGCAGTAGGGGATGTCCTCGTGGCTGGTGGAACATATGTTGGATCCTTTTCTGCGTCTGTGTCTTCATCAATCAACCTAAAAGTAGGCGTCACGGATTTTGATTTACCCCTTTTGGAGTGGGTCACTTGCTTCTTAAGTGCCATGGTACCTGTGAATGTCTAATTAGTACCAAAATAAACTCATAACACACTCGAAAAGATTTTAGAACTAAGAAAGAACAAAAATGAAAAAAAAAAAAAACAGACAGTGGCTTCAGTGGCCACCTACGGTGGGCATCTACGGTCTGTAGGCCGACCTATGGTCTGTGGATCCCTTCCGTAGATCAGAGGTACCAATATGTTGGTCTCTGATGGGAAGCACAGATGTGCAGAACGGTCTGTAGATTTATCTACGGACCGTAGTCCACTTCCGTGGTTCCATACTTAGTGAAATTCTCATGTGCCACCAACCACAAACCTGATGTACGGTCCATATATTGACCTACGGCCCGTAGATGGGGTTTTGTGGATGAGATCTATGCCAGGTCTCAGACATGCTTCGATTGGAAGCCCATATTTAACAATATCCTAGTCTAATCATGTATTTCAACATAAATTATGCTAGTTCGTCATTCTAGGGGTTCCAATTACTCAATTTTTACAGGTATTTTATGCACGATAAGGAACCCTAAGTCTAAACTTATATTTAGACTTATATTTCATTGTTTTTTTTAGATACAATAAAACAACACAATCACAATCTACCGTCCCAAGGGTGCATTCACTTCTAATTTAGCATACAATTTCATATATTAATTTTCCCAAGGTCAAGACCTAATTCCGGACTTTCTATAATCAATCGATGAATCGAAATTCAAAGTGAAGGGAAAGTCTATTACCTTACAAGCAGTGGGAGTGGGGTGATTGTGTGATGACTTGATGCTTTCGATACCACAACTTTTCCCTTACGCACCGAACCCATACACCGGACCTCGTGGGGAGTTTTGGGGATGAGTGGAGTTTAGAGAGGAAAGAAAATTTAGGATAGTGGGGAAAATAAAGGGAAGATTAATTGGGGAGTTATGGAGTGATTTAAGGGATTGGGAAGTTTAGAAATGGTTTGGAGTAAATGGAGGGAAGTGGGAATGGTTTGAAATTAGGGTATTTTAAATAGGAGGGGTCTGGGTCGGTTCAGGCAGAACTAGGGTTTGAACCCACGAGACCCCGTCTATGGTCTGTGGGTAGATCTACGGTCCATAGATTAGGACCGTAGATCACTCTTAGACTTAGAAAATTTCAGAGACTTACCTGGGATCTACGGACGCCATTCACGGTCCGTGGAATGAACCACAGACCGTCGATAGGGTCCGTAGACCGTTGCATCAGACCTTTTTCTACAGATTCTGCGTTTCTCCCCTGCACATGTAGCAACTATCAGCCCTTTATTTTTATATTTTCTGGACACTTTCTAGACACTGACCCTATGCTATGTCTAGTCAACACTAAAACAAAAATAAAACAACTATCTTTTTTAGTACAGAGATGCAACTAAACAAAGAAAACTACTAAACGGAAAACAAGAACCTATTGTTGGCTAGATTTTCCATCTTGAGTTGCCTCCCAAGCAACGATTGATTTAACATCGCGGCACGATGCAGGCCTTTTGATTACTCAGACTTCATCAAGAACATAGGCCTCAACAACATCTTGCACACTTTTCGCGTTTCCCAAAGAGATCTTGATCCTTTGCCCGTTTACCTTAAATCTTGTTCCCTTACTGTTTTCATGCTCTACCGCTCCATGTGGGAGCACTTGCATGACGAAGAATTGCTCGGTCCATTTGGACTTGAGCTTACCTGGAAGCAAACGCAACCTAGGGTTGAATAGAAGCACAAGATCACCCACAACAAATTCTCACTTTTCAATCCTTTGATCATGATACTTCTTCATCTTCTCTTTGTACAAGGCTGAACTCTCATACGCTTTTAGGCGAAACTTATCAAGTTCATTCAGGCCACTCATTCTCTAATTTGATGTGGCGCCCCAATCCAAATTTAGCTTCTTTAGCGCCCACATAGCCTTATGCTCTAACTCTACCGACAAATGGCAAGACTTCCTATATACAAGTTGGTAGGGGGACATGCCTATAGGAGTCTTGAATACAGTGCGATAGGCCCATAGAGCATCATCAAGCTTCCTTGACCAACCCGTTCTATTAGCATTCACAGTCTTTGCCAAAATCTGATTGATCTCTCTGTTGGACACTTTAACTTGCTCACTAGTCTGCGGACGGTAAGGAGTGGCTACATTGTGGCGGACACCATATTTCTCAAGTAGTGCCTTGAACAACTTATTACAAAAGTGGGAACCTCCATCACTGATAATCGCCCTCGGTGTACCAAATCTGGAGAAGATATTCTTTTTCAAGAATGCGGTGACACTTTTACCTTCATTGTTGGGAAGCGCAACTGCTTCCACCCATTTCCATACATAAACAACCGTAACAAGAATATACTTCATCCCAAGTGAACTCACAAATGGACCCATAAAATCAATGCCCCATACATCAAACAACTCTATCACCAAGATAGGATTCATAGGACGCTCGTGCCTCTTTGAAATCCCTCCTTCTCTTTGGCAACGATCACAAAACTTGGCGAAATCATGAGCATCTTGGTGGATGGTAGGCCAGTAGTTCCCACACTGCAAAATCTTATGTGCAGTCCGAATACCACTATGATGCCCACAAACAGGCGATGAATGACATGACTCAAGTACACTCAACATTTCAACCTCGGGCACACAACGACGAATAATCCCATCATCACAACTCCGATAGGCTCATCCCAAAAGAATTTATTCACATCATGCATAAACTTTTTCCTTTGGTGAAAAGACAAATCCGGGGGCACCAAATCGCTTGCCAAATAATTAGCAAAGTCTGCGAACCAAGGAATCAGATCATGAGAAGCAACCAATACCTGTTCATCTGGAAAAGCATCATTAATTTCAGTTCTATCACCAAGCTTTAGCATAGCCTCTTCCTCTAATCTAGATAAGTGATCGGCAACTTGATTTTCAGTCCCCTTTCTATCTTTCACCACAAAATCAAATTCTTGCAGCAACAATACCCATCTGATCAACCTCGGTTTTGCATCCTTCTTCGCCATCAAGTACCTCAATGCAGAATGGTCAGTATGCACTATGACCTTAGTACCAAGCAAGTAGGATCAAAATTTCTCGAATGCAAAAACCACCGCAAGAAGCTCTTTTTCAGTCACAGTATAATTCTTCAGGGCCACATTTAGAACTTTGCTAGCATAGTAAATAGGATGAAAAATCTTCTATTGCCTCTGCCCTAATACCATACCAAGCGCCACTCCACTTGCATCAGACATTACTTCAAACGGTTGTCCCCAATTCGATGAAATAATGATAGGCGCAGTACTTAACTTATCCTTCAACTCCCCAAATGTTCTCAGACAAGCATCATCAAAATCAAACTTATACTCCTTTTCGAGCAGTTCGCACAATGGATGTGCAATTTTGGAGAAATCCTTGATAAACCTCCTATAGAAACCTGCATGCCTAAGAAAACTTCTAACACCTTTAATAGAGATAGGTGGTGGAAGCTTTTCTATTACCTCAACTTTCGCTTTATCTACCTCAATACCCTTCTCAGAAATCTGATGACCCAGAACTATCCTTTCTTTCACCATAAAGTGACATTTTTTCCAATTCAGCACAAGATTGCAATCTTCACACCTTTTAAGTACCTCGGCAAAATGATTCAAGCAACGATCAAAAAAGTCACCTACCACAGAGAAATCATCCATGAACACCTCAATAGTGTCCTCTACCATATCAGAGAATATATACATCATAGAACGCTGGAAGGTGGAAGGAGCATTACACAACCCAAATGGCATTCGTTTGAAGGCGAAAGTCCCATAAGGTCAAGTGAAGGTGGTCTTCTCTTGGTCTTCTGGAGCTATAGAAATCTGATTGTAACCTGAATAACCATCAAGAAAATAATACCAACCCTTACCCTCAAGTCTGTCCAACATCTGATCCATGAATGGCATAGGAAAGTGGTCCTTTTCTGTCCAAGCATTTAGTTTTCGATTGTCCATGCAAACTCTTCATCCAGTGACGGATTACTATCTGTAATGGGATAAATAACTCCAGCATCCAACCACTTGATGATTTCCTTTTTAACGACCTCTTGCATAGACGGATTTAGTTTCCTCTGGTGCTCAATACTAGGCTTGTGATCCGGCATGAGTTGAATTTTATGAGAAAAAATACTAGGAGGAATCCCAATAATGTCCGCAATAGTCCACCCAATAGCCCGCTTGAACCTCTTCAATACAGAAACCAATGTGTCAACTTGTGCCGCATTCAAATCTGCCGCAATGATGACTGGTAAAGTACCATCTCTCCCCAAGAATACATACCTCAAATGTGATGGTAGAGCCTTAAGCTCCAAATTTGGTGCATCCTCAACAGACGGTCTAGCATGTGGAGAGTCGTGATTCTTCATGTCTAACTCCAATATCTTTGGTTTTGAGTGGAATTCAAACCTATCAAGTGTGGCGACCAATTCATCATAGACTTCAATACCATCAGCATCAAAGTTCATCATTACCGCTGCTAGTGCATCAACACCCAACTTCTCTTCAATAGACACCTCAGAACGACTCTCTATATTTTGTGTCACCACAGATATCGATTTGATCTCACTACTCTGCTTCATAGACCTAGTTATATTGATAGTTGGCTCTTCATTTTTCAATCAGAACTTCATCTGCCCTTTTTCCATATCAACCAAAGCACACCCAGTGGCTAGGAATGCTTTCCCAAGGATAATGGGGACCTCAAAATCAACATCACAATCGAGTATCACAAAATCCGCCGGAAAGATAAAAGACTCCTTTTTCACTAGTACATCTTGGAGCACACCAATGGGCTTCTTCACAGTTCTGTCGGCCATAAGCAGTCGCATCACAATCGGTTTTGGATCCCCTAAAACCCAACTTCTTGTAAATAGACAATGGCATTAGATTGATGCTAGCACCCAAATCGCACAATGCCTTTGCAAAATGTAGCAACCCAATGGTACAGGGAATAGTGAAAGCACCAGGATCCTCCTTATTTTGCACAAGAGACCTTGTAGCAATAGCACTACAATGTTGCAACTTATCATCATCTTCAAAACTCACGGCCTGCTTTTTAGTTATCAAGTCCTTCATAAACTTCGCATACCCAGACATTTGCTCCAAAGCTTCTATCAACGGCACATTGATGGAAAGCTGCTTCAACATACAAATAAACCTGTGATATTTACATTATTCAATCTTCTTCACTAACTTGTGTGGGAAAGGAGGTGGAGGTCTAGGCATGGGGACAACTTTCTGAGTTATTTCTGCTTCCTTCTCTGTTTCATTCTCGAGCTCTTCATTTACCTCAATCACATTATCATCTTTCCTAACCTCAACTTCAACCCCAGACGGCATCGGTGGATCAATGGTTTGCTTACCCCCTCGAGTAGTGACTTCCATACAATGCCCATTATTCTTTGGATTTTGGATGGTGTTGCTAGGAAGTGTGCCAAGTTGACGTGGATTTACTGTAGTTGACAACTGAGTCATCTGCTGCTCAAGATGCTTGATTGACACTACATGGGCATCAACTTTTTGACCAATACCAGACAAGTCATTTCTCATCTCCTTCACATTCTCATCAGTTGCATCAAACCTCCTCATCATCTTCTGCATCATATCCTCAATACGTGACATATTACCTCCAGTTCCCTATTACCAGTTTCCCAATTTTAAGAAGGGACATAAGGCCCAACCCGATCATTTCTGTTGCCATTGTTGTTCTGGTTGTACTTGTTGTCGTGATTGTAGTTCCCATCCCGGACATATTGACCCTCTCGGTTGTAGTTTCCATAGTTCCGACCTTGGTTTCCTTGACTTTGGGGCCAATTATCCGTATTGGAACCTTGGGCATTGGCTCGGAAACCCCTCGTCTGATCATTCACCGCATAAGTATCCTCTTCATAGTAACACTCCTCAACTAGTGGTGGATTCCTAGTCAAATAATTCACAACATTTACCTTCTCCGCACCTCCGCTTGCTTCAACACCAATCCTAGTTCGGTCCTCATCTGAGCCATTCCCTCACGAATTTCATCTGTAGACTGATTGTTTGTAGCTTGAACGACAAACGTGTTCCTCCTAGTATCCGACCTTCTAGTGCTCCAAGCTTTATTGTTTCTAGAGATCTTCTCCAGTTTATCCGCAATCTGCTCAAAAGTGCACTCACCATACGAACCTCCAGCTATTGTATCAAGCATTGCCTTATTGTTGTCATCCTAACCTTGGTAGAAATACTCCTTTAGCGACTAATCATCAATACGGTGATTCGAAACATCCCTTATGAAAGCAGTGAACCTGTCCCAAGAACTACTCACAGACTCTCCAGGTAGTGCTACAAAATTGTTGAGTTTATCTTTGTGGTTCAGCTTCTTAGACACTGGAAAAAATCTTGCTAGGAACACATCAGTCATTTGGTCCCATATATAGATTGAGTTATAAGGAAGCTCATTAAACCACACAGCAACATTGCCGGTCAATGATAAAGGGAATACTCGCAATCAATGACATCCATGTCCAAGTTCAGTCGACCCACACAACTTTTGCAAACACTCCTTAGCTTGGTTACGTGCGCATGCGGATCCTCCGATGCCAAACCCGCAAACAAGCCCTTCGCTGTAAGCATCTGCATCAAACTGCTAGTCACCACAAATGTATGCCCCGGAGGTAGAGGAGGTAGGACAAGAGGTCCGTCAAATTCAGCAGCATTAAAGTTGACCCTATAGTTATCACGCAGTCTTGGTCCTGGTGGATCCTGTATCCTCGTTGCATCTCTCAGTAAATTCTCAACTTGAACCTGATTATTCTCATCACCAACCCTCGGAGGCTGCAACTCAACACCATCACCTAAATCTCCTCCAATAGGATTAACTCGAATTCCTTGATTATTCATTCTCCACAAAGTTCTGTTCAGTTCTGGATCATAAGGAGTAAGTAGTTCACCTTGGCTCCGTGTATTTGGCATACACTAGAGTAGGAACCTAAGAGAAACAAAAACAAAAGAAAAATTAAAATAAGGAAATATTTTACTAAAGTTCAATAATGTAGTTCAATTTAATCTGAAAGCCAAATTCCCCGGCAGCGGTGCCAAAATTTGATATGCTCAAATTACACCTCTCTAAAGAAGCGTAAGCGATCGTTATCAAGTAAATAACCCAACTTGTAGATTGGGGTCGATCCCACGAGGAATGTGGTTTAGACTTAACTTTAACCAATGATTATATTCGTTAAGTCAATGTATTTCCAAAAACAAGTAATAAAATGGGGGGATTTGTGAAACAAATTCAGGAAATTATGTAAGTAATCAATGAGCAAGATTCAAACTTTAGGTGTTATCAAGATGAGAAAGAAACTATGGCGTACGTGTTCCCCATAAGCTCATAACTCAGTAATCCTAGTAATAGCAATCCCTTCCTAGTGTATTACATGCAAAGTGATAAGTTAGGAATCTCTAAATCCTTGGTCCGACATCTAGAGAATTTCACCCCGCACCTTGGTCCAGCTATGTGTGTATAATTTACTAACCCTTACCTTTACCTCATATTAGACATCACATCGATGTATGGCTTAGTTTTCACCCTCACACCAATCGACATTAGACTATTAGATAGTATCACACTAAATCTATGTTGATAATTCTTTTCTTGTTAATTACCTCATTGGTCCGGCAAGTAGTAACAAGGCGAGATCTAACGCGTGCACTTGTTAAAAAGATTTCTAAGCGAAAGAATTATCAATGCATGCAATAACACTATTCAAGAATTGCTTAATTACTATTCATACTTCGTTAATCACTCATGCTTCCCACAACCCTAGTTGTGGATTTAGTTACTCATTCTAGGAAGAACACAATTCATAGTTGTATAAGAAGAATTCATGAACTTACCATTAGAGTAGAAGAAATCCAAAAACCCAACTTGAGTTGCAAAGTTAAAATCTTTAAAACGAACTTAGGAAATCTAGAATTGCTAAAATTGCAAGTTAATCTCCAAGGCAAAAACTAGAATAAAAGTAATAAAGTCTAACCCCAAACACAAGGTTTACATGCCCTATATATAGAAAAATAAGTCCTAACTAAAAAGGAAACGAAATAAGGAAATGATGTTTCAGGATGCGGTTTTGATCGACGATACTGACCTATGGATCATGGATTTATCTACGATCCGTAGGTCCCTTCCGTGACTCAGGTCTTGGGGAAATCTCTAACTTCAAAATCATCAAATCTCTGAACCAAAAGACGAAGCACCAGTACGGACCGTCGATTGATCTACGGTCCATGGATCCTCCTCCGTAGCTCCATACTTAGAATCTTTACAATCAGGTACTAGAACCCCTCTCTGAATCATTTGACGGATCAGCAGTACGGTCCGTAGATCAATCTACGGTCCGTTGATTGCAACCGTGGTTCCACACTTGGTCAAGAATTGCCTAATTTTCCTTCAAGCCTTGCCTGCCCATCTAAGACACCCATCTACGGAGCGTGAATGGACCTACGGTCCATGGATTACCTATGTAGATTCCCTTTTCTGCACATCCTTCAGTTGCGTCTCTCAGTTTCCACGTCTGAACATATTTCCTGCAAACATGAGAAAAATACATAAAAACCAATACAAAATGGCCCTAGACACACACAACTCTTAAGTGAAATGTATTAAAAATACCGTAAACTCACGGTATATCAATGACCACACACATGAGGCACGTGATGCAGTGTTTTCACTGCCATTAACTAGTTTAAAAGTGCCACCTGTTGCTTTATTTCTTTATTATTAATTATTTAATTAATTTACATCATCTTCCCTAAATTTAGACTCAAAATAGCCATTGGTAGCCCTCTCTTCGTGATTTCATTTTATTTTTTTCCCAAAGCAAGATCAACGTTGGTAACATCTCTTTGACGAATACATCATCTTCCCCAAACGCAATAATGTAGGAATTTGTTTTCTCTTTTAATTTCCAGTAGAAAGGGTTTTTCTGTGTATCACTAAAAGCATCAGATTCAATTTCATTACCAAAAACAATGAAGGATAAATGTCTGAGAGTTTTCTCAAACAATGCTAAACTGAAAATACACCATTCAGGAGGACAATGTAACTAAGAAAAAGGTCAAGATTAAGATGATTTATCGATCTTCAACAAAATTATACTTCTAAATAACTATGTCCCAATTCAATACTTGATTGGAGCAATAATGGCGAGTTGAGGTCCAAGCTTCTCCTCAGCAACTTTCTCAGCCCTAACTGTAAGTTTTGTCAACTGCTTTCTCCTCTCGTATGCTACTTGAGCTCTCTTCTTTCGCTTGTTCTCGAGTTCCTTGACAGAGAAACAAGTAAATGTGAAGAATTTGGAAAGCTGAGAAATAACAGAAAAAAGGCTTTTCTACTTAAGTAAAGAATTGGGTTGGGCTGAACGGGTTTAAAAGAGTGAGCATCACGCGCGACAACCTCGACGAGGGAATGAGTCAAAATGGCCCATTTACAAAGATATCAAAAAGTTATGTGGGGTGATAGGACACTTTCAAAGTTAAGGTGTCTTTATGAAAATACGGGACAACTTCACTAGTGACTTTATGTCTTTTCTCTTTCTAAAAAATGATGCAAACATGCGGTTACAAAAGTTAGAGCCCCTATCACTAATAATTGCACCAGGAGTACCAAACCTTGTGAAAATGTATCGCTTGAGGAATGGCACAACACTTCTCCCTTCATTATCAGGTAAAGCCACAACCTCTACCCATTTAGAAACATAGTCGACATCCACCAAAATATACTTGTTCCCATATGAACTCACAAAAAGTCCCATAAAGTCAATTCCCCAAACATCAAACAACTCTAACTCTAGAATAGGAGTGACAGGTAATTCATGCCTTCACGACACTCCTCCTTGATTTTGGCATTGAACACACTTCTTAACAAGAGAGTTCGCCTCTTGGTACAACGTTGGCAAATAATAACCACTTTGAAGTACCTTAGCAGTTGTACGCACTCCACTATGGTGTCCACCAACCGGTGACGCATGGCAAGCATCAAGAATTGCATCTACCTCAACTTCCGGAACACACCTTCTAATCATGTGGTCTGCACATTCCCAAAATAGGTAAGGTTCATACCAAAAATACTTCTTCACATAAAAAGGAACCTCATTCGTTGGTAAAAATTCAGCCCATTGGGAAGAATCCCACACACCACATAATTTGCAAAATCAGCATACCAAGGTGGAGTACCGTTTGACACAACCATGAACAACTCATCGGGAAAGGCTTCTTCAATATCTTTCTCACCGGAGACAACAACATTCATTTCAAGTCTCGACAAATGATTTGCCACTTCGTTTTCACACCCTTTTCGATCTTACACCTCAAAGTCAAACTCTTGCAACAATAACACTCATCGAATGAACCTTGGCTTCACATATTTCTTAGCCATTAAGTAACGGATCGCCGCATGGTCGGTGTTCACCACTGCTTTGGTCCCCAAAAGATAAGCTCGAAACTTCTCAAAAGCATACACCACAACCAAAAACTATTGCTCGGTGATGGTGTAGTTGTTTTGAGCTACATTCAATGTCTTGCTTACATAGTAGACCGGGTGAAACAAGTTTTCTTTTCGTTGGCCAAGCACAACCCCCAAATCCACACCACTTGCATCACACATCAGCTCAAATGGAACACTCCAATCCGGAGGAATAATGATAGGAGCCTAAATAAGCTTCTCCGTTAAGCACAAAAATGCCTTGACACAAGCTTCATCAAACTTGAAGACACTTTCTTTTTCAAGTAGCTTGCAAAGAGAGTGAGCCACCTTAGAGAAATATTTATAAACGGTTGATAGAAACCTGCATGACCCAAGAAACTTCTAACACCTTTAATAGAGATAGGAGGAGTTAACTTGGAAGTAACTTCAACTTTCGCTTGATCAACTTGTATGCCTTCTCCTGAAATTTGGTGCCCCAACACAATACCTTCCTTAACCATGAAATGAATTTCTCCCAATTGAGAACAAGGTTTGTTTCGACACATCTTTGCAAAACTCTCCCAAGGTGCTCAAGGCCTGCTTCAAATGTATCTCCCACAACCGAAAAGTCATCCATGAAAACCTCCATCGAACCCTCTAGCATATCAGAGAAAATAGAGTGCATACAACGTTTTTGTTTTTGGTGCATTACACAATTTGAAAGGCATTTTTTTGAAAGCTAACGTCTCATAGAGATATGTGACAGTCGTCTTTTCTTGATCTTCCAGTGCAATGGCGATTTTATTATAACCGGAATAACCATCCAAGAAACAATACCATCCACACCCCGCAAGTATATGCATATGATCCATAAAGGGCATTGTAATCCTTCTCGGTCCATGCATTCAACTTCTTATAATGCATACATACACGCCAACTGATAATCGGTCGCATTGGAACAAGGTCACCTTTTTCAGTTGGGACCACAGTTACACCACCCTTCTTTGGAACACATTAAACGGGACTAACCCATTTGCTATCCGCAATAGGGTAGACAACACCCTTATCAAGCCACTTGAGAATCTCTTTCTTGATGACTTCTTGCATTGGAGGATTCAACCACCTTTGATGTTCAATACTTGGCTTATAATCACTAGCCAATTGAATCTTGTGAGTACAAATACCGAGAGGGATTCCCACATTATCGACAATCGTTCATCCAATAGCTTTGATAAACTTCTTCAAGACACTAACAAATGCTTGCACTTGCCATTCAACCAAATCTTCCACAATAATCACGGGCAAAGTATTAATGGCTTCCAAGAACACATAACGAAGGTGAGGTGGAAGTACCTTCAATTCAAGCTTTAGTGGTTCCTCAATAGATGGATTTGCAGGAGGACTTTCTCTATTTTTCAAATCGATATCTAGTTTCAAAGGGCTCTTAGAATAAGAGCCTTAACCTGATAGAGCAGCCACCACTTCATCATAATCTTGAATTTCCTCCCCATCATAGTTTATGAGGACAACAACCAAATATTCACCAACACAAGATACTTCACTCAGACTAGAAACCACTTCACCAATTACATAAATAATCGACATCACATGGAGGTCACTTGGTTGCTTATCGATTTATACACATTGAATGTAACTTCCTTATAATTTACCCAAAATTTCAAATCACCACTTTCTACGTCAACAAGAGCTCTTCCGGTAGCCAAGAATGGCCTAACAAGAATAATAGGAACCTCAGCATCAATCTCGTAATCGAGAATCACAAAGTTGGATGGAAATATAAACCTATCCACCTTCACCAAAATATCATAAAGAATGCCAATATGACGCTTGATAGATCGGTTGGCCATGAGAAGACGCATAGTTGATGACTTAGGCTCACCTAGCCCAAGTTTTTTGAAAATGGTATAGGGCATCAAATTGATACTTTTCCCCGAATCACACAATGCTTTAGCAAATTAAAATATCCCTATAGTGCATGGAACAGTGAATGCCCCTGGGTCATCTTTCTTGGCAACCACATTGCTCGACATAATGGCACTACAACTTACCTCAATTATCTCAAAATCCATACTCCTCTTCTTGGTAACGAACTCTTTCATAAGCTTCGCATAACCCGACATCTCTAACAACGCCTCCACCAAAGAAAGATTGATAGATAGAGTTTTGAAGATAGAGATAAATTTTTGAAACTTCACGTCTTCATCCCTCTTCTTCAATCTTTGAGGAAACAGTGGAGTAACTTTAGGCAATGACTTTGTCGGTACCGACGGAGGAGCAGCCCCCAAATTTGAATTTCTAGCATTGGATGCTTCATTGTTCAATTCTTTGGCAAGTTCATCACTGTTAAAAGCAATATCTTTCCCTTTATTTGAACTTGCCCTATCATCATTTGGCACGTCACTACCCATGACCTTACCACTCTGAGTCAAAATAGCCATGCATTGGATATTATCATTCTTTGGATTGGCTAAAGTATCACTAGGAAGACCCCCATTTGGTCTTGGATTTAATTGTACTGAAATTTGACCCATTTGATCCTCAAGTTGCTTTATCGAAACCGAGTGAGAGGTCACCATTTGATTCAAAGATGAGAAATCAGCCTTCATTTCCTTAAGCACTTTATCTGATCCTTATACTTTGTTTAGTATGCGGGCAAGCATATTCTCGGTCTGAAAGCTTTCGGGATTAGCATTTAGTACCTTCGGTTTCAGACAGACATAAGGAGGCACATAATGATCTTTATCATCATCTCTATCTCTCTAATTTGTACCCATATCACACCAATCTCAATCATGATCTTTGTTCCAACCTTGATTCCGTTCGGCCTTGGATAGCTCAGATAAGAACCCCCACTTGGCTCGACAAGAATTGTACCTCTTCATTATACATAGCTTCAAATTTTGCATCATCCGGGCTCACTCTACTACTAGTACCAACCACATTCACAAACTTACAACTACTTCCCATGACATGTTTTGTCAACAAGTCCATTTGGGTCATTATCTTTTCCATGTTCTCATCACGTTCTTGGTTCTTTTTCCAATTGTTCTTTGGTTAGACCGAAGTTTAGAGGAGACACCTGGTCTTCACTTGTATACCGTGCATGATTAATTTTGGTCATGTCATCAAGCAAAACGGATGCTATGACAAATGGTTGTCTCATGATTCCACCCTGAATAAGTTGATCGGCGACACCCTTGTTGATAGTGTCAAGACTCCGATAGAAATATTGTAAGAGCACATTGTCCAGCAACCCATGAGTAGGACATTTGAGAAGTAGCTTTTGAAACCCTAACCATGTTTCATGAATAGGTTCACCAATAATCCGCTTGAAATTTTGAATGATATCCCTCAACTTCACCATCTTCAAGGGAGGGAAGAATCTTTTATAAAATACTTGCGTGAGCTCCTCCCAAGAAGTGATAAATTCCACTGGTAGTTCAGTCAACCACTTTGTTGCTTCCCCCATTAGACAAAAGGGAAACACATGGAGTCGGATTGACTTTTGAGTGATGTTCTTGAAGGAGAACGGTCCACACACATCCACGAAGTTGTGAATGTGATCATGAGGGTCCACACGATCAAGTACCCAAAAGAGTCTTTTCATTTGCAACAGCTGCAACATATTGTTGGTCACATGAAACGATGCATTGCCCATATTTGGAGGCAATCAAATAGCACCGACACTTCCCAGCTGATCCACATTGACATCATGCAAGTTTCCAATGTCATCATTGTTCCCAAGTTGACTTGAATTGCTTCCGTTCACATTCATTTCTTCACCTATTTAGAGAAAACAACAAAAAACATTAATAAGAAAATTCTACTACAATCAAATTAGTTCACAAGAACACTTCATTAAAAGAATTCTAAACACCACTCCCCGCCAACGGTGCGATTTTTGATAACTCTCAACTACACCTTTTATAATTCAAAGTTTAGGCGGTCGCTAACAAGTATAAACCTAACGATGATTTGGGGTCAATCCCTGAAGGAGTGATACGGTAAAGAATTCAAGTACGAAGTGTAGAAGTGTTCTAATATCTTGTAGAAGTAAAGGGAATACGCGGCATAAAGTAAATTAATGAGTTTTAATTATCAATATCAAGAGAGTTTGGTAACCAATTTCTAACATAAACAATTAGTACGGAGTTTGAACAAGTATAAAGAGGGCCTTATGGGTGTGTGAATAACTGAACACTAATTTCGCTTAATGGGTAATTATCGATTGCTTTATGTTTTTGAATATCAATGGGTAGGATGGGTTTTGAATATAATAGATATCTCTCAATCAGCTATCATATTTCGATTGAGTTCTCTCGAACCTCAACAAGCTTCGCAATATAATACAACCAAATTCCTTAACCCATTTTTGCAAGCTGGGTTGTAAAGACATAAGCCAATACAATTATCAATCATTTACTCTACTCTATGCATCTTTCGCAAGTAAACATTGAGAGCTAGACTAGAACTAAATTTTAAACTTCAGTTCATAGATTAAAACATGAATAAACGATTGAACTCATTTTAAAACAACATTAAATATAGCAATCAAAAATACCCATAAGCTAATCTATGTATTAAATTACATGATCACACCCTTAAGGAAATGGGGTTTATCCAATCATAGCTAAAGGCAAGAAATTGTTACCAAAAAGATTATCCATCAGAATTGTCAATCTTCCAAGCTTAAATGCTGAAATCAAAACTTGAACCTTAAATCCTCAATAATCTAAGCTCAAAAACTCCCCAAGAGTATTCAATAATGTCAAAGTATGCGAAAAATCTCTAAAAACTAGGTTAACTCTCTTTTTCCTCTTTTTAAAAATCAATTTATATGTTTCCAAAAATTTCCCAGAATGTCAATATGCGGGTTCACTCGTAGAGGCTAGTCGGGATCGCCAATCAACTCGGTCATCCGCCAACAAGTATCACTTCTTGCATTTTGGCTCAACTTTTGCATCCAATTGTTCTCAAAGATTTGGCAATCTGGGTCACTTTCACCATTCCATTCGATGAGTCACCAAAGTGCCTTTTCTCTCGCCAATTTGTCTTGATTCATGGGCTACTTTGCTGGAAAGTTAGGAGAGCTGGAGGTTCACTCAGTGCATCACCGAGTGTCTTTTGCGAGTTCCGGCTTTTCTTTTCTTTTCTTCATCTTTTCCAACTTTTTCACTTCTTTTCGCATCATAATATCATTGTCTTGTTCTTAAATCTTTATGGTTGCACATAAATAAATTAACATTAGTTATGAGCACAAAATAAGCCTTGAGGACACTAATTCATTGAATAATAAGCCCTAAATGACTAAAAATTCCCAAATCATCACCTACCATCTTTTCCCTTAGTAGAAAGTGATGGACAATCACATATATTGTGACCACTCTTACCACAACCAAGGCAACCATCCATACCGTATAAGCATTTATCATCATGCTTCCTTCCATACCTAGTACAATTAGACAAAGAAGATCCACCACTATTTCATCCTTGAGACTTAGGGTTAGACACCCTGTCTTTGTTGAACTTTGGGATCGGAGAACCGTTATTGGAATCTAGAATGACCATGTCCATCAGATGTTGAATGTGAAAAGTCACCATCACCGGTCTTTTCCCTCTTTACCTCCCTAGATCTTTCTTTAAGCTTATCATCTTCAATTTGTTGAGCACGTGTCATTAAACGAGAAATATCCATTTTCGTAATAAGCATAGCGGTACGACATTCCTTAACCACCATTTCAGACACAATTGAAACAAACTTACTCATCCTTGCCCTAGAGTCAGCAACACTAGAAGGAGCAGATTTGGACAATTGTGTGAATTTCAAAGCATTATCTTTCACACTCATATTTCCTTGACAAAGGTTAATGAACTCAAGAACTTTGGCCTCCCTCATCTCAAAGGGAAAGAACCTATCAAGGAAAGCTGCCTTAAACTTTTCCCAATCAAGAGAACCTGCATTTACCACCCTTTTTTCCTTCCATTGTTCAAACCAAACTTGAGCAATACACTTAAGTTGATATGTCGCCAATTCCACCTTTTTCCATCGGCATTACTCCCATGATCATCAAAACCTTATACATCTCATCAATGAACTCTTGAGGATCTTCCTCAACCTTGTAACCATGAAACTTTAGGGGATGCATTCTAGTGAAGTCCCTCACTCTAGTTGTCGTCGTACCAACATTTGGGTTCACGGAGACCACAACCTCCCTATTGGCTTTAGCTGTCATAGCTTGAGCCAACACTTGAAAAGCAGTTCAAAATTCAGCATAAGTCACTTCCTTGGCCAAAGGGTCTGCCAGAACATGAGGAGGTTCTTATTCCACATTCTCACCTACATTCCTTCTACCGTACACTCTTTGAGGGGCCATATCCTAAAAAGTATTGGATAAAGATTAGGAGAGATACATATAAAGTTACACTCTATCGGACAACTTTAGAATGATGAAATAAATGAAGTTTCCTAAACATCTTATAACCTCATATTCATAAATGCGGCACGCTTCACACTCATGAATAATACTCTACTTGAGGTGGCTTGTGTGACATCTTATGACCTTTCTAAACCTTGTGCTCTAAATACCATGTTTGTCTCAAACAAAAGTGTACCCTAGCCACATATAACCCTAAGAAGCCCTACACAAGCCACTTA
>JAJOOO010003171.1:0-70247 GCA_029582685.1 Solanum piurae | reverse complement strand
CTTGTTCAGGTAATTTCTGAACAAAAAACTTTAATATACCATAAAAATATATATACTCTTATAGTATCATTGACTAATGAGTAATTTCTAAACAAAAACCTTAATGATAACACAATAATATACGTATATTGATATAGTATCATTAACACACACATAAGTTACACACACTATATTAGTATCATTAAGGTTTCTTGTTCAGGTAATTTCTGAACAAAAAACTTTAATATACCATAAAAATATATATACTCTTATAGTATCATTGACTAATGAGTAATTTCTAAACAAAAACCTTAATGATAACACAATAATATACGTATATTGATATAGTATCATTAACACACACATAAGTTACACACACTATATTAGTATCATTAAGGTTTCTTGTTCAGGTAATTTCTGAACAAAAAACTTTAATATACCATAAAAATATATATACTCTTATAGTATCATTGACTAATGAGTAATTTCTAAACAAAAACCTTAATGATAACACAATAATATACGTATATTGATATAGTATCATTAACACACACATAAGTTACACACACTATATTAGTATCATTAAGGTTTCTTGTTCAGGTAATTTCTGAACAAAAAACTTTAATATACCATAAAAATATATATACTCTTATAGTATCATTGACTAATGAGTAATTTCTAAACAAAAAACCTTAATGATAACACAACAATATACGTATATTGATATAGTATCATTAACACACATAAGTTACTCTTTTGGGTTTGAAAGATCTGAATATGAGCCTCTCAAAATATTTTTAACTGAAAGCTTAAGTTCATTAGTTAGTGTATACACAAAGTCTTGGGAGATAATCACATTGTATATATGCATAAAATATAAATACATATATTATACGTCTAACTAACTTAATTTAAATCGATTGTTTTTGTAGGTTCAGCTGATTGACCAATTATTTAAATTCAAGTAATATTGTAATATAATGATTTTTAATATTTAAATGGCTATAGAAATTTTAAAAACGTTAATTACTTTTCAATAATTTTTTCTTTAGGTATATACACAATGTTCTCGTTAACATGTTGAATTTGTTGTTCATGTAAATAAATGAGATATCTTTGTGTCATTACAAATGTGCAATGCACGTTCGTAGAAATTAGTTATTTTAAAAGCGACAAGCGTCTAAATTCAAAGTTGAATTATCAAAATGTCCATCAAAAGTTGAACACTTTTTTTTACCCTTCAACCAATTAATACTCTTTAATATAAATACATGAATATTGAATAAATGCCTTTTCTGTCATATTAATATTGCAAAACAAAAAAAAGGTGATTAACTTCAGCAATCGAGATTCTCTAACATTTTCTATCTATCTTTAGAAGTAGGGTGAGTATAGCTATACGCTTAGCTTAAGTGTTCAATAGGTGAAGCCGTCTTAGCTTAGTGGTAGAGCACGTGATTTTTAACCGCCAGTGCAATTTGTCCTTTGGGATGACTCAATTGGTGTATAGTGTTCATCACAGAATCCTCACCCATGGACAAAAGGCAGTGACAATGGTTATAGCGACTACAAATTATTCTAAGATTCCAAAAAAATAAATATCCAATAGAAACAAGTCTTATATAACATGTCAAATTAATTAATTAATTTGACATGTCAAATTAATTAAATTTGTCCTTTGTAATGGCTCAATTGGTGTGTGGTGTTCATCACAGAACCCCACCCGAAGGGCAAAGGCCGAGGCAATGATTATAGCAACTACAAGTTATTCTAGAATTCTAAAAAAAATATTCAATAGAAACAAGTCTTATATACCATGTCAAATTAATTAAATTTTGTGATCAAATTTAAGAAATCGTCGATAACACAAGAAGGAGAAATACAGTGGTTTCACCAACTATTGTTTGTTTTGAAGATGGAGCAAATAAACGCCGCTATTTCCAATTAAACTTAATCAACGTTTGTAGACATTATACATCTCTTGATAAAAGTTAAAATTCGTTTTTCCAAATTTGTTTAAGAAGTCCAATTTTAATTAATAGTAGTGTCTTTCATCTTCACCAATTAAGCAACAGATTTACCCACATGGAAGGTGAAACGTTTCCCTTTGGGAAGGTAATCTGTTATGCCGTAATTTTACTAACTTTTAGCAAAATCACTATTTTGAAATGTTCCAAGTATAAAACAATTTGAGAAAAATACTTAAAAAAGAGTCGCCACTTAATTTTTTAAAGAAATTAAGAAAACTTATAATTTTCAAAGATTTAAACAGAAAAAATCATTTGAAAATACCAAAGAGGGTTCGGGGTTCAATTTACACTTCGAGAAGGGTTTAAGCATTCGAAGTGCCCGCTAACATGCAGTTGACCTACGACTTGACTAAAATATATTTGACTATTTTTAGGAAAATAATGATTTAACATAAGAAATAATAACTTAAAATAATTAAGTAAATGACGCATTTTTTTTATTTTTCTATTTTTAGAGAAAGGGACCCAAAATGAAACATTTGAATTAAATGCAAGTGATTAACATTTTAACAAACTAGATTAATTAAAATTTATTTGACTCATAATAAATTGAATTAATTTAGTCGATAAACCAAGAAATCATTTTAAACTAATTAAAAATAAATAAAAGTTTTAACTAAAAAATATATTTAAATATGTAAAAAATACAAGAGTTGATAAAATTGAAATTTTATTAAAATCTAACATAAAGAATATAATTCATCTTTTGGGGATTTAATTAAGTTAACTAACAGTTTTAAAGTTAGAGTTAAACAACAAACAATAAATAATCACAATTAAATAATTAAAGAGTAAGGGAAAAATTGAATTTGGGCCTCCTTTGGGGCCAATCTCGCTGCAAGTTTTTTTTAAAAACTCAATCTCGTTTTTGTATACACCGACTGTATATCAGTGTATATGAGCGCATATATCAACTCTTTTCGTGTATCTCTTGCTTCCAAACACTTGTGTTTCGCTTCCGCCCTGTGTTTTTTCATTTTTGGGCCTGTATATCAGTGTATACAACATGTGTACGACCCATTTTTCGGCTCTAAATATCCACTTTTTCTGTTTTCCAGCCTTGTGCTTCGATTTTCTTTGCCAGGATGACTCGAGAGTGCATAGGAGGAGAAGTTCACCATGGATTCGAAAGAGGTTCATACAATAAACAAAAGAAAAATAAAAATAAAAATTAGCATGTGAACAAAGGAAATAGTTAAGAAGTGATTTTAAATTTTTAATAAGGCAAATTAGGTACTTCAAAATGAAGAGGCTACTGCCATTGCTATCCATGAAGTAAAAAAAAATACAGCTTCAAGGTTTGTACCTAGGCGGCAACATTACTCTTAAATCAAATTAATTAGGGGAAAAGTCCAAGCTTCACACCATGATAAATAATTATCCACATGCTTATCCTAAATGGGAAGGTCATATTATTATTACGTATCAACAATATACAACCCACTGATCTAAGTTGAAATGCGATATTTATTGCCAAAGCGATATCATAAACTTAAGACAACAAGACAATTGAAGTAAAGAATCTTAGAACCATGCAAATTATCACTTTCTAAGTAGATTTTAATACTAAAAGCGTTTCAATCAAGCCTATGAAAAATGAGAAAAGGGGCCAGGAGCTATTACAGTAGACAGAGGGAAAAAATGATATATTTAACAACTTGTGAAAACATGCTGAAAAATGGGAGGAATAAGAGCTAAATGGGCAACTACACATTCTCAATCCTATATGCTCCCAACTTATCGAAACTTGCTAAAGGTAGACATGAGGCTCATGAAGATAAAAAATAATAAAGAGGGTAGATTTGTTCGTTCCCAGACAGTAAACATATGGTGTAAATGAACAAATATGACATAAATAAACAAATACGACTAGACATCCTCTACACAGCCCGTAACCATGAGGAAGGTAATATGAAATCATTCCAGGCATGTCATGCCAATCTGAATCAAAATTGAACCGTGAACTCGCCACCAATCAAAGAAATGGCACACAAATTTTCAAAAATGCAACACTTCAAGGGACGAAAAGGATAAGCAAGAGACGACAAACTCGAAAAGAAAAACTAGAAACAGAACATGCGCAATCTGAAAAATGAACACGAAATCTACATCTCGAAATAACTTAACAAACATCCAAGTAAAAAAGAAAAAGTAAAAAACGGGTTACAATAAGTACAATTCAAAGCCGGCCGAGATCTTGACGTCTTGATTCATTCCTTCAACTTGAGGTGAAAGAACGAAAAATGTGACGTTGAACACTACATATTACCATGAAGTCATGATAAATAAGGACAAACTAGAGCAAATAAAGCATTTCGAACAAAAATTGATCACTACAAAGTTATGAAAATCAATACAATTAGAGTAGCAATAGCTTGATACCAAACTTCCAAAATCCATATACGCCAATCATGCTTGGAAACGAAAGGCAAATAACTCAATGAGAACGAGAAATCTATTTCTTACTGAGAACTAGCGAGAAAACAAAACAAACAAACAAATAGTATTGTACTAAAAGCAGAAAATTAAAACTTAAACCAGCAAATGAGGTATAAAATCAATCGGCCATACCAAACAACAAACTACGGTCAGAATAAGAAAGAACATAAATAAAATGAAGAAGTATACCTTCTTCGGAGCAGCGACTGGAGGACAACGAGCTTGAAAGAGAGCGACTTCTCGCACAACTTCGACTCGAGCAGCAAACCAAGAAATTCAAAGTAACTTCAGACGAAAACTTTCTCAGAACCTAGAATTAGAAAATTGCTTTAAAATTTCTTGAATATCAAATGAGTATTGTCAAAGAACCAAGCTCTCAAAACATCTCCCATTCACTTGAGTGTAGAGGGTTATTTATAGGGGAAATTGGGGCCATTTAGGGGGGGAAATCCGTTGGATTTTTGAAAGGAAGAGTTTGAATTTTTCTTTGTTCCTTTTCTAAGCAACAATGATAAGGAGTGGAAAATCCCAGAAAAAGGGAAAAAAGCGACGTGAGGATGGTTGGACGCTGCAGGCGAGGGTTATGGGTTCGTAGAGTAGTTGGACGAGATTTTCGTGTTTGCAGCGCGATTTTGGCTGCTGTCCGCGATTTCTGGGTTTGCAGCGTCTTGACTTTTGGTTCTTGCATTGAGGAAGAAAGAGAAAAGGGTCTGGTCGGATTGGATGCTGGATTGTACGTTGATTGTGAGAATGAGGAATTGGATAGAGCTTATTTGAAAGCTGAAAAGGGAATTGGGCTGGGTATTTATTTGTGATTGGAAATTGGAATTGGGCTAGGTATTTATTTGTGATTGGAAATTTAAATTGGGCATGCTGGAGTGAAACAAAAGGGCCCAAAATTGTTCTTGAATTGGGTTTGAAGCAAGTGTTTGGAGAAATCTACAAATTAACCAATTTCATTTAGGATTTGACCACTTGAATTATAATTGTGGTCTAAATCGGCTTAGAAATATAGCCAAATTGAATAATTGGTAAGTTCGGCTAAAATCTAAATAAGTCGAATTAATATTTAATTAATTAATGAGCTTCTTAATCTTAATGAAATAAAATAATCAACTTAATCACGAACTAATTAACTAAAAAAATATATATACACTATTGAATAATTAGACTAATTAACCAAATATTTAATTAAAACAAAAATCCCTTCTTTTTTTTTTGAATATTTCTAAAATGTACTAATTATATATAAAATTATGTAAAACATATATATTATCTAAAAATTATAAAAAGTGACAAAACTAGTTAGAATAACTTGCAAACTATATTATTATTATTATTATTTATTTATTTTTGAAATTTTATAAAATTAATTATTTTAAATCGTTTGAAATTGAGGAAGCTCGATGATTAATTTATATATTGGAGGGCCAAAATTGGGTGTCAACATAATCAACGAATAAATACTTGCCCTAGGCCTTAGCTACTTTATTGTTTAACCCAATGAATAAATTAATGTTACTTCATCATCTTTATTTGTTCACTATACTAAAAATAGTTATACAATAATATTTGTTCAGTTTGAAAAATCAAGAAATAATTTATTTTTTTGTGTGTCTATTTTATCCTTATTATTAAATACTATTCAATATCTAATAGACTAATACATTGTGTGAAGTTAATAGTGGACAATTATTATTGAACAGAGCGAAGCTTTCATGTGGAGGTTCAACTTCTCTACTATCCCAGCACCACTTTAAAGAGACGCCTTTGTGCATATAAATTCTAATTTACACTACTCCATGAATTAGAGAATATGGAGAAAAAAGCAGCATTGTTGGAACTGCCTGAAGATATATGGATAAACATATTACACATGCTCGGTGTTAAAGAGATACTTTTGACTGCACAGAAGGCGTGCACTGTCTGGAGACGAGTGTGCAAAGACCCATCCATGTGGCGTGTCATTGACATGTGCAACCTTGGTCGTGGTTACTACTTTGGAAAAAGTGTGTTGTCATGCCATTGATCGCTAGTTGAACTCAAAATGAACTACTTTGTGTAATTTGACAAGACATACCTATTAATAAATACGATAATTGATATAATAAGTAATTGATAGAGTCTCACACTTTTTTTTTTAATCAATGAAACTGAAAAAACTCAATATTGCATCTCGTTACGATAAGGTTCATGATGGCTTAGCTAAAGTATTTCAAAAGCTCCCATTGTTAGAAGAGTTGAGTCTGACATACACTGAATTGACAGCAGATAAAATTGAAGCTCTTGGACGCTTTTGCCCACTGTTGAAGTTTTTTTAATTGAATTTTCACTCTGGTTATGAGGAACAATATATGGTCTTTTATCATGATTCTGATGATGATGATGAAGAAGAATATAATAACAATGCTCTAGCAATTGCTAAAAACTTGCCTGCATTGCACCACCTTCAACTCATTATTGCAATTCCTCCGAAATTAAAAGCGATTTTTTCCATACAAGAACAGAAGCTCACAGAGTTTGAAGGGAAAGAAGAAAAATATTCAGACCAAGAAATTCGATCTTTGACCAAGTCTAGGTATACACAGAGTGTCTCTTGATGATGTGGAAAAATCAGAGACGTTAATCAAAATCGAAGATACAAAATCTGAGCCATTTGATAGATGAACAACTGTGCAAAAATAGAAGCTTCCAGCTGTTTTCTCTCACGTGACAAGCATGTGAGGAATATTAGTTAGTTACATTTTGTTAGCAGTGCACGTATAGAATAATGACAAGTGTATAGGATTTTTTATTATTCTTTATTTTCTGCCAGTAGATACATATACAAATACTCTGCTTTGGGATTCAATACGATTATCAGAAAATTTCCTAAATTTACTCTCATTTCATGGTATCAGAGCAATAGCTCGATCCAATCATCATCATCTTTTTTGATTTATCACTTGCTGCAAAAATGACTGCAAATCCCACTTCCTTTGATATCAATCATCCCTACCATCTCATGACGTCTTCAGATTCCCCTGGGATGAACCTAGTCAATTCACTCTTTGATGGAAAGGGATTCCCAGGCTGGAGAAGATCCATGCTCATAGCTTTATCTGCAAAGAAAAAACTTGGTTTCATTAATGGAATCTGTGCAGCACCTAATTTGAAATCTCCACAGTATGACCAGTGGAGTTGTTGCAATGATATGGTAATCTCATGGTTGTTGAATTCATTGAGTAAAGACATTGGAGGTAGTCTGATATACTCCAAAACAACTAAGGAACTGTGGGACAGTCTAGAACAGAGGTTTGGGAGGACAAATGGAGCTAAGTTATATCATCTACAAAAAGAATTATCAAGTTTAACATAGATCAACATTGATGTTGCTAGCTATTTTACTAAACTCAAACGATTATGGGATGAGTTGGATTCCCTCGATCTGATGAACTGATGCACTTGTGTGTGTATTTGTGAAGGAAAAGCTAAAATATCTAAGTCACTGGAGGATAAGAGATTGATCCAATTTCTTATGGGACTCAATGATGCTTATGCGCAGGCTAAGGGAAACATCTTGATGATGAACCCTTTGAATAACCTTGATTTTGCATACTCACTGTTGTTACTAGATGAGAACCAAAGGGAATCTTATGTGAATGCTTCTTACACTTCAGATGCTGCAAGTTTCATGGTCACTCCACAAAGGAGAACTTTTCAAAAAACCTCAGGCCCATCTCTGAAAGGAGGTTTCTCACCACCACAACAACAAAAATATCCCAATACGAGTAACATGGGTGGTAAGATGATTCATAGGAATGGACCAAGGAGGGCTAAATACAATCCTAATGTATCATGCACCTATTGTGGGAAGACAAGACATGCTGAAGATGATTGTTTCAGGCTTCATGGTTTTCCTGATGATTTTGAATTCACAAAATCAAAGGAGTTTGAGAATTCTAAAGGAAAGAGTTATCAAGATCTTGACACTGCTAGATCCAAAGGATATCAAGGTAAAGCTAATGGAATGTTCACCGGGGAGGATGCTGTGTTTTCAAATAGTCCACACAGGGAAATAACAAACAAATTCTCTGGAGAATATGGATAATTTCTGAGCAAGGAGCAATATACAACCCTGGTGAAACAAGTTGCTAAAGAGGTGAAGTTGGGGCAAGCAGGAACATATCACACTGGTTTCAATGCTTCAACAATTGCTGGTACCATACTTAAATATTCAGGGTCTTATTTTTCAGTTTCCAACTCATGCACCTGGATCATTGATTCAGGTGCTTCAGAGAATATGTGTTTTGATTCTAAGTCTTTTATCTCTCTATTCCCTCTTCTTGTGCCTCTGTATATCACTTTACCTAATTCTTTTAGGATTATTGTGACTCATGCAGGAAGTGTTCCTATCCTGCCCAAACTCACTCTAGAAAATGTGCTTCATATGCCTGATTTTAAATACAATCTGTTGTCTGTACACATATTATGTAGTCATTATAATTGTAATTGTAACAGCCCGTATTATGCATATGCTTGTTCTATTCTTGTGATACTTGACATTGCCTTATAGTATAGGTGATGGACTATGTTTCTTATATGATTAGCATTAGTTTAAACTAGCTCGGAAGGTGATGTGATGCCTTGCACGTTTCAGCATGTGTACTGCAAGTTAACTCCAACGGGAGTATTTAAACTCGAGATAGTAAGGTGGTAATTGATCTTAGAGTTGAAAGTTAAGTGCTAAGTTAAAGAAAAATGGATTAATATTTAGAAAATGGAATAAAATAAGTGAGTTGCTTGCTTGACTTAACTAAGCTAGTAAGTGACAAGTAGGTGCATCACCTACTTTGACTTATTGACCAGTCCAAAGGACCAAGTAGGTGCATCACCTACTTGAGCTATATGGATCTAGTTAAAAAGGCCAAGGTTTATGGATCATATTTGGGCCTATGCTAATGGACTCACTTGAGGCCCAAACTAAGTTAAATAAAAGAAAAATGAAATTAAAGCCCAACAACCAAATCTGTCAGGCCCAATATAATTAAGCCCAAGTGAAAGATAGTAAATGCATCACCTAGTTTGACCTTTTGAGTTGCTTGATGTACATAAGCAGGTGCATCACCTACTTGACCAATTAGTGGATGAAAATGAAGCTAAAAAGAAGGAAGTTCTAGAGGAATTCTTAAAGGTGAAGAAAGCTCAATATAAGATATATTGGCTGCTATTCTCACTCATTTTTAACACACAATATTGAGAATTAACTCCAGTTCTCTCTCTCTTTTCTCTTAAGGATTAAAATAACAACCTTAAAGTTCTTCTAGGGTTCTTGAAGAAACCCTCATATCTGCAAATCAAGGTAAAAGAAACACTTATGGATTTAGCTTAATTCTCCCATGGAAGACTAGAAAACATGTTATCCATGCTTATTATAAGTACAAGGCAGAAGTTCCCACAAGCTACTGCTCACTTTCCTTAATTATTAAAATATTTTTCTCTTCTTCTTTGGTTTAAGTGTGAAGGGAAGTTGAAGCTCTAGAGGAATTCAAGTTATAAGGAGAAGTTGCAGAAATTGAGGTAAGGTGACTGCTCCATTTTCTTCCTCCTTATGTATGAGTTTGAGGGACGAATTATGGGTGTGCTGTCATAAAGAACTCAAGGGGGTGGTGAGTTCAATAATTGGTTGTATGATAAAGAATATTTGAGGCTGTTTTATGTGTATTGTTGTTGGTGCATCTTGGGTAATCTTGGAAAAGGATATATAATCTATGTATTGAGCAGAGAAGGAGGGTGTGATGATACACGTTATTTTAAGGGCTGTATGGGCTCATTATCCGTCAAAGTTAGTTATTGTTTTATGAGGCTCACTGTGTGATAGCTACTAATCTTAGTTTATCATGACTTATATTGTAGATTAAAACCAAAAAGGGAGGCTGAATCGTGACAGTTGTATTGGTCAAATGATAAGGTATGTAAGGCTATTCGATTCAATATTCTCCGGCATGAAATCTGATACTTGCGATTAATATCAATAAGTGAATTTCCTAAGTTCTATTCCTAGTAAAGGAAACATAGTGGCAGCGTACGATCTCCAAATAGCTAACAATATTTCCCCTCTTCTTAGTGTATATAATTGCTTCACTATATGTTTCGTACTCTATACTTGTGTAATTATCCTCATATGTGCTGATATAGAAATGGTATTTGTAAAAGCAAGTTTGGTGAATCCTCCTCTTAGTCCGTTGAAGTCAACTGTGTCATTTAAGCTCACAAGTAATACATTGATGCTACATAGCCCCCCTTATGTCATTGTTACTGCCTTTGAAGTATTATTTTCATGTATTCTACTACTGGTCTATGGTTCCAAATCTCAAAAATGATTATGACCACCAAAACAACAATCTCAAAGATTAAAGAAGCTAAGTGAAGCAATCTGTAAAATTATGGGTGGCAGCCCAAGGGCAAATGCCTAGCATGGACCGATCCCAATTGGTATAGAAGGGTGGCAACTCAGGGGCGAAAGCCTAGCATGAGCCGATCCCAATTTGTGTAATTATAAGGACCGCATCCCAGGGGTTAAAATGCCTAGCATGGGTCATCCTCTTCTAACACTGATCAGCTGGTCATTCGTATCACATGCCTTATAAAGATCATAACACACAGAAAGGTAAAGACAAGAATGTAACATACATGATCCCACAAGATTTAACAAAGGTGGTCTTCTGTTCCGATTTATGCGCACATATATTGATACTTGGTTTCATTCGAACTCTTACTTATATATGTTATTGCCTTACATATTCAGTACTTTTTTGTACTAACGTCCCTCGCGGGGGACGTTGTATTTCATGTTGTAGGCACAAGTACTCCAGTTAGTAGACCTCCTCAATAGGAGCATACGACACTCAACTACTTTTGGTGAGCTCCAGGTTGATTCGGAGCTTTACTGAGTCCTTGGTATATTTATTTTGGTATTGTATCGTAGTTAAGGGTAAGGTGGGGTCTATCCCTACCTACTCTAAGGTTTTCTATCTTTTAGAAGCTTTGTATACTTATGTATATGGTTCAACGTCTTAACAAGTGATGGCCTCAACGGCCAAGTCTTGTATATAAGTTTTGGGTCTACTTATTTTCGTTCGTATCGCTACATCCTATGTGAACTGGTCACAAGATTGTCATAGTCATAAGCATAGTAAGCACATGTTACATATTGGTTCTCTCGGGCCTTTAGGGCATCGGGTGCCTGTCCGTCTTAATGGGATTTGAGGTGTGACAATAATCTTCTATTCACTCTTAGTTGTTGTGTGTTACAGGGCCCTTTAATGAGGAACACTCAAGTCTTTGGTGAAGTTATAGAAGGTCTATATTTGTTGCAGCCTAGTGGTCATAAGTCTAATTCCTTGCAAGAAGATGTTGTTTCATTTAAAAAGGATTTAATTCCATTTCTAAGTCAAATTCTGTTTCTTTTCCTTTTTTAATCAATGTTATTCCTAACGTAGATCTTTGACATGTAAGATTGGGACATGTTCCCTATTGAGTAATGAAAAAGTTCAATTTCATTAAATTTCCTTCTACTTCTGATATTATTTGTGACATCTTTCCCAAGGCTAAGCAAACCAGATTACCTTTCCCTATTAGTCATATTCATTCTAAAAAGGTGTTTGATCTAATTCATGTTGACACTTGGGGTCCATACAAATCTCCTACTTATAATGGTTTTAGATACTTTCTTACTATAGTTGATGACTACAGTCGAGGAACTTGGGCTTTTCTAATGAGTTGTATAAGCAATGTTTTCCCTATCTTGCATGATTTTTTTACTATGGTTGAGAGACAATTTAATTCTCAAGTTAAATGTATCAGATCTAATAATGCATTGGAACTAGGAAAAGGTACTTATGAGGGGTTGTTTCTTAAATCAAAAGGAATTTTGCATCATACTTCTTGTGTTGCTACTCCCCAAAAAATGGGGTAGTAGAGAGAAAACATCGACATCTTCTTGAACTTGCTAGAGGTCTTTTGTTTCAGTCACATCTACCTATTTCCTATTGGGGGGAATGCATTTTGACTGTCACTTACTTAATTAACAGACTTCCTTCCAGAGTTCTCAAAGGGCAGACTCCTTATGAGGTTCTTTTTGGCTATAAACCTTCATATGCAAACTTAAGAAGTCTTGGTTATTTGTGTTATGCTTCTACTCTAGCTCCAGGCAGGACTAAATTTGAACCTAGAGCAGTAGTTTATGTCTTTCTAGGATACCCTCCAGGGCAAAAAGGTTACGAACTTTTGGAGTTGGGGACCAAACGAATTTTTGTTTCAAGGGATGTTCATTTCCATGAGGATAATTTTCCTTTTGCTTCTATGTCTCTTTCTGATTCACCTATCTTTCCTACATTCCTTCCAAATTTAAAAGACACAACTTGTTCTCCACACATCTCCACCTCAGATTTTACACTTTCTTTTTCTTGTTCTTCACCTCTTCCTACTTCATCCTCACCTAGACCTACTCCTTCCTCACTTGTTGAAAGAAATGAATCCGATTCTTCACCCCTCACCTCTATTTCCACTCCAAATTCTTCATCACCTCATTCAATCTCTCCAAGAAAATCTAACAGATCCAGTCACACACCAAGCTACTTGCAAGACTATGTTTGCAATAACATTGTTTTAACTGATCTAACTAGGACTTGTTTTCTTCATCCTACCAAACCAACAACTTACTCTTTCAATTCTTTGTCCCTACCAAATCAACATGCTTTTCTTTCCATTTCTACTATCACTGAGCCTAACAATTTTGCACAGGCTTCTCCATCCGGCTTAGACAACTGCTATGCAAGAGAAAATCAAAGCTTTAGAGTTTAATCATACATGGGATGTGGTGGAGCTTCATCCTGGAAAGAAAGTTATACATTGTAAATGGGTTTACAAGGTCAAACATAAGTTCGATGGAACTATTGAACTACTCAAGGCTAGATTAGTAGTGAGGGGGGACATTCAAAAGGAAGGGGTTGATCATACTGAGACATTTTCTCCAGTGGTTAAGATGACCACAATTAGATGTCTTCTTACAGTTGCTATTAAGAGAGGTTGGTTTGTTCATCAACTGGATGTTAGTAATGCCTTTCTACATGGTGATTTACACGAGACTGTCTATATGAAATTTCCTGCAGGCCTTACTCTTTCTCATCCTAATCAAGTTTGTCTCTTACGGAAGTTCTTGTATGGACTGAAACAAGCATCCCGACAATGGTATGCTAAATTGGTCGGGGCTCTCATTTTTAAAGGCTATTCTAGTTCACTTAATGATTACTCCTTGTTTTTTAAGTGTTCTGGGAATCTGTTTTCAATTATTGTTGTTTATGTGGATGATATATTGCTCACAGTGAAATCTCACATATCACTAGTTTCCTTCACCACGAATTCAAGATCAGACATTTAGGGGATATTCATTATTTCTTGGGTCTGGAAATTATTAGAGAAAGGCATGGTTTCATTATTAATCAGAGGAAATTTACTTTGGATTTTTTAGAGAGGTTTGATTACACTGGTCCTAAGGTCTTTTCTCCTTGGATCCTTATTCTAAGCTTCATGACGATAGTAGTCTCCTTTTGCCTGATCCTATTGTCTACAGACATATAGTTGGCAAACTCAACTATTTGACACACACTCGGTCGGATCTATCTTTTGCGGTGTTGAAGTTAAGTCAGTTTATACAACTACCTCGACAGTCACATTATACAACAACTATGAGAGTTTTGAGATACCTTAGCACGGATCCTGCGCAAGGCATTTTACTTTCTTCCGATCCATCATTTGAGCTCCTTGCTTTCTGCGATGCCAATTGGGCTTCTTGCAAGGAGTCTCGTCGATCAGTTAGTGGATATTTTATTACCCTTGATGGTGCTCCTATATCCTGGAAATCAAAGAAACAAACATCAGTTTCTTTATCTTCTGTTGAGGCAGAATATAGATCAATGAGGCGCGTTACAACTGAGATTACCTGGCTTGTGCGAATCCTTGAAGATCTGTCTGCTCCGCCACGCTTACCAATTACCGTTCACTCTGATAGTCAAGCGGCTATCCATATAGCCAAAAATCCAGTCTTCCATGAAAGAACGAAGCATGTGGAACTGGATTGCCATTTCGTTAGGCAACAGTTTGTCTCCGGTCTCATTACGCTCTCTTTTGTTCCATCAACACACCAACTTACATACCTATTTACTAAGCCTCTCTCAGGTCCATCACACTGCCTCTTGTTGAACAAATTGGGAGTTATATCTCATCCCTCCAATTTGAGGGGGGATATTGCAATTCCTCCAAAATCAAAAGCGAATTTTTCCATATAAGAACAAAAGCTCGCAGAGTTTGAAGGGAAAGAAGAAAATGATTTAGACCAAGAAACTCGATCTTTGACCAAGTCTAGGTATACACAGAGATTATCTTTTGATGATGTGGAAAAATCAGAAACGTTAATCAAAATCGAAGATACAAAATCTGAGCCGTTTGATAAAGGGACAATTGTGCAAAAATAGAAGCTTCAAGCTGTTTTCTCTCATGTGGCAAGCATGTGAGGAATATTAGTTAGTTACATTTTGTTAGCAATGCACGTATAGAATAATGACAAGTGTATATGATTTTTTATTATTTTTTATTTTCATTTTCTGCCAATAGATACATGTACAAATACTCTGCTTTGGGATTCAATACGATTATAAAAAAAAAATCCAAATTTATTCTCCTTTCACTCATTGAAGACAATATGATAGATGAAGGCCTCCAAGCTATTCTTGATGGTTGTCCTAATCTTGTATCACTTGACTTGCGTGGGTGCTGTAATCTTAGCCTCAATCAAGTATTGTGTTCTAGAATTTCTCAACAGATTAAAGATATGAAGTACCCATATGTCTTCTATTGATGATGTGAAGTATTACTTTGGTTTATGTCATGTTTTTACCATTAGCCTAATTTCTGATAGTCATGGGCTTTTTTTGTTTTTGTTATCAGATTATGTAGGGAAGATGCTTCCTGTTTGTTATTAATTATTTGAAGTCATCTATTTTTATATGAAACTTTACTTATGAATCACAAGATGCTTTTCTAATTTTATATATATATATATATCATTCCAGCAAAAGAAGGTTGGTGGAAGTGTACAATATACAAAAGTTCTGATTTCCTTAAAACTGCAGTAATATGAGGAATACATTTAGCATGTAAAGCACACACACTTGTTTCTAAGTCCATGAATAGGCTTAGAACTGGCCTCAAAACATATCTCTGATTTCTTTCAAGCCAAAGTAAAAAATTTATATGGCGGAATAGTTTTGTCTTCTTTGTGCATCCAAGTGTCTGGCAAAACATACTGATGTTGTTGGACAGGTTTCATGATCTAAAAATCTAAGACTGCGATGACACCTATCCTAATTCCATCGATAGGTAGGCTAATCCCTTTAGCAACTAATTCATTTAATGGGATAATGCGGAGTTCAATTACTCAAAGTGAAAATAAAGGGTGTGTTTGGTATGAATGGAAAATGTTTTCCAATTTTGTCATGTTTGGTTGGCTTAAATGTTTTGGAAAATATTTTCTAAATCAATTTATTTTCCTCAAATTTAAGGAAAATAATTTCCTTTCAAAAATAAAGAAAAATATTTTCCAAAACTCTCATTCAATCTCAAATTACAATTTTTTTTCTTATACAACCCCACCCCTACCCCCACCAGCCTCCTACCAGTCCCCCACCCCCTCCCTCCAATTTTTTTTTAAGTTTGTTTTTAAAAAATATTTTTAAATTTTTACCCCATCCTATTCCTGACCCCCTTCCCACCAGACTATTTGTAATTTGCTTATTCTAAAATTCTTTTAGCCCGAAAAATTATTTGTCACCCTATAATGTTGTGATCATCAATGTACTTAGGGATTGCTTGATAGACTATATAAGAATAATATTGAGCAATATGTTTTTAGTAATATTTTGAAATAGTATTAAAGATATTTTTGTCTTTAATCGAGCTTATTCATGTATAATCATCCTTGTATTAATCTCTTTCCTCTCTCTTCCTTACACACCCAGCACACACATACTCTCTCTCTTCTCAATATTTCATCTGATGTCCATCTTTAAAATTTTCAAATGTGATTTTATTGACTAATTTGTTAGCTGAAGAAAGATTCTTCGATGAAGGTGATTATTGTAGCAACGGTGATGGCGTAATTAACTGATTTGTTTGCTTTGCTTGTTCGGAGTGAAATGAATAATCTTATATATTTATAAGGAGTTGAGTTATTTATAATGACCCATGATTTTGATGAAATTTACTTATTAAGTCATTATTTTTCTTGATTATTAGAGTTACTATGAAATACTACTGACATTATTGAAATCATAGGCAATCATTGTTGAAGTTCGAAGCCTCAAAATTTGAAAATCATTTTTTTTTCTCAAATAAGCTTCGTTTCAAGTGGATATTGTTGCAAAATATCGTCTACGTATTGACAAGTCTAAATATGAAATCTTGGGTGATTTGATGTAATTTTGTTGTTTGTGGTGTTTTTGGCTGAATCTGATTTTTGGATAAAAGGAAGAAGACGAAGTCCATTTTTGTATATTAATGGATAATATTGTTTATTATTGTATGAGTGTATAAATATCTCTTATAAATTTATATAATACTTCCTCTGTCCCTAATTACTTGTCCACATTTCCTTTTTTAGTTGTCCCTAATTACTTGTCCATTTTGACAAATCAAGAAAGGACAAAAATTTTTTCCTATTATACCCTCAATTAATTACTTTGAAAAAAGTAGAACTTCTTGAAAATACTAAGTTTTTTAATTCATCCACTTCATAATTAATAGGGGTAAAATGATAAACTCACTATGTCAATTATTGATTTCTTAATAGGTGTGTCAATTCAAAAGTGGACAAGTAATTAGGGACAGAGGGAGTATTGTATATCGGGTGTTTCACAGTGTATATTAAGTTTTTAAACATTCTTTTAAATAAAATAAAATATGATAAATCTATATATTATTGTATACCAAATGTATAATGTTGTATACCGGATTATGACTTTGGCTAAAGATTTGTAATGTTAGTTTTGAACTATATTTTTTGGAAGGAAAAAAGGATAAATATACTCCTGAACTATCGTAAATGGTATGCTGATACCTTCCGCCATACTTTTGGAACATTAGTGCCCCTGCCATCCAAAAACTAGTGCATATATGCCCTTCATTCTAACAGAAGATTAAATAGGGACACGTGGCGCAAGTTTATTCGTCGATCCAATATTTAATAAATGTCAGTCGGTGGATAAGATTATGACATGTCTATGCCCGTTAGTATAAAGATTATATATGCTATAGTTTTTGGACGAAAGGGGCACCAATGTCCCAAAAGTATGACGGGGGGTATTTACATACCATTTACGATAGTTCAGGGTATATTTGTCCCTTTTTCTTTTTGGAATGTAAGTTAGATAATTGTATTATTCTGCAACTATCCATCTCATTGTTATTTATTAATGGAGAAACTATTTCTACCATATTTACTAATTTTCCCTTTAGTTTGAAATATTTTCATCTTAATTCACCAATTAATAATAGGGAAAAAGGACAAATATACCCCCAAACTTTCATAAATGGTATGTGTATACCCCTCGTTATACTTTTAGGACACCAGTATCCTTACCGTCCAAATTTTGGAACATATATATCCTTTACACTAACGGTGATACACGTGTCTCAATCTTAACGGCCGACCCGATATTTATTAAACTTCTACCCAAAATTGAAAAATCCACCCGAATTAATCTAAAAACCCACAACCCAAATCTCCCAAATTAATTCACTTAATTTCAAATTAAGCAACTTAAACACTTTTTTAACAGCATCTTTCCCCCAATCTTCATCCCCAAATCATCCTCAACACTAAATCCTCCAATTTCTCATTAACTTCATGAGAGGAAGACCCATCCAACCATCTTCATCCCCATAATCATCCTCAACACTACATCCTCCATTTTCTCCTCAACTTCCTCACATGTTTCTTGACCCATTTAATCTTTTCTTTAACTAAATCAATTATTTACGCATTACCATCATTATACATGATCAAATCTCACCGAAAGCACTGTTGAAAGACTTCACACAACCTTTGTATTAGACTTTATCCAACGACCATTAAATCTTAACTCTTTTGTCCACTACATCTTGTGCATATGACGATTAAGGCAAATAACGACTGAAATGGATATTATAATCTTTCTCTTTTCGTGTAGAGAAGAAGGCCATCGTAGGATTGACACAAGCACTGATTAGGATTTGGTTTAGTATTAGGGTTAGATTTGTTTGAAATTTGTTTGGGGAGAAGAGGTAAATGAGAAAGAGAAGGGGTTTTGGGGCTGGAGTACCATCTAAAATTAAGAGAATTATTGATTTGGGGGTTTTTGGGTGGGTATTATATATTTGGGTGGGTTTTATAATTAATTTGGTTGGGTCTTTTAATTTTGGGTAGAAAATTTAACAAATATTAGATCGACGGTTAAGATTGAGACACGTGTATCACCGTTAGTTTAAATGGTATATATGCTCCAAAATTTAGACGATAAGGATACTGGTGTCCTAAAAGTATAACGAGGGGTATACACATACCATTTACGAAAGTTCGAGGGTATATTCGTCCTTTTTCCCTTAATAATATCATATAAGATTTTAAGTCAGATACACTTAGATTCATGTTTTTTACTATAAGATAACTGAAATAGGGAGAGAGGCGAGCAAAATTTGCCTATGTATCCCAGATATATGCGAATTCACTTGAATACAATGTATCTAAAATAAATTACACTTAATTTTGACTATATGTATTCTGAGATCCATGTATCTGAATATATCTGAACACATCGAAATCTAATAAGATTTGTCGTGCTACAAACTAACGTGTATTTAAGTAATTAACTCCTAAATTAGTGAAAAATTATGTAAGTTACCTTATATTAATTATGCTCACTATAATATTGAATATAATATATAATTGATACGATTATAGATAAGCTGAAATTTCTATAAAAAAAATCATATATATATATATATAAAAGAGAACCTTATGCCTGCATACGTGGCGTCACCACAAACCATAATTCCCTTTTAATTTATTTATTTTCAAAACTAGCCTTCTCCTTTCATGAAAAATTGTGACATTTATGAAAAGTTGTGACTTTAATGAAGAGTTGCGACTTTTATGAAAAGTTGTGACTTTTATGAAAAGTTGCGACTTTAATAAAGAGTTGCGACTTTTATGTAAAGTTATGACTTATATGAAAGGTTGTGAACTTTCCGAAGGATTACAACTTTTCCAAATAGTTGTAACATTTATGATAAGTCACAATAAATATTTGTTCACACTACCCTTTGTTGTCTATAAATAGAGGAATTTCCTCTCATTTTAAAACAACAAAAAATATGAACCTCTTCTTCTTCTTCTTCTTCTTCTTCACAATTAAATATTTGTGTACTTTGCTCCTATTGAGTGGCTCGTTGACACTATTGCTTATGTTACTGATCTTGATATATATTTTTACAGTCATTAATTTATTCTTATGTTATTAAAGATAAATGATAAAATGGAATAACTTTCATTTTTCTTTACATTATTAATGTTTGTTACTACGTAATTTTATATGTAAGACAATATAGTTTTTAGTTTTAATGACAGATAGGTTTTAAGTATTATTTTATAAATTTTGTGATATTAAATTTCCGCGCAAAGCACAAATAATTTTACTAATATTAAATAATATTATAACTAATTATGTTTTCTAATACATCCTACCAAACCACCTTTTACCTACCAATTGTTTATTACCAAAAGCAAACTCTTATTGAGTATCGAAATTGATCTTGAAACTAATGACTTTGTTATTATAAATTTGAGACAAAAGTTGCACTAAAAAGCGTTAGAAAATCTTATCTTTTGTTCATTTTTTTTTTTTTTAAAATCTACGTAATAAACAATCTTTCTAGGTTCTCTTTATGCTCTATCCATAACTTGGGTCCCCACTTAGGCACTTTTGTACCCCTGTTTTGACATTTTAGGAATCCCTAATTCCCCCTTTTTCTGAGAATCAGTTCTTGTTTTTTGGGTACTTTAATTTTGCTTGGCTCGTCTTGCTTCTTATCATTTCCCAACTGCTGATATTTTACTGTTCAAAGTTCATGTTTTTTGAGGATATTTCAGAAATTGCTTGATTTTGAGGTGAATAATCGATTTTGGGTTCTGGGTTGGTGGAATTATGTGATTTTCTTGGTGGGTTTTCTTTGTTGGCTTGAAATTTTGGTGGGTTTCTCTTCTGTGTTACAAGAAACTGATTTTTTTGTTTTTATCTGTTAGATTTTACTGTTTATGGTTGGAAAAATTTGATCTTTTTGAGTTCTTGAGGGTGGTGCTTGTGATAATTAGTTAATTTGGAGCGTGTTGATGAAACTGTAGAGGAAAATATGAAGAGAGGGAAAGGTGAAGAGAAAGTTATGGGGCCTATGTTTCCAAGACTTCATGTTAATGATACAGATAAAGGAGGTCCAAGAGCACCTCCAAGGAACAAGATGGCTTTATATGAGCAACTCAGCATACCTTCTCAGAGATTCAACTCTGGGGTATTGCCTCTTGACCCTAATAATACTTCAAAGATGGGCCCTCCATCCTCAAGTCAGGTAGAATAAGTTCTCACACCTATGTGAACATGATATGTGTTGCAAGGGTCTTTTTGAATTTTCTGTAGTTTGATTTATTGTTCTGAGTGGTTGTTGGATGTTAATTATTTAGCATACCTCTTGTGTTACAGTTGGTTTCTGTTTGAATTTTTAGCTTTTGTTTCAAGAATTAGAGATTACAAGGAAAGAAAATCTTGTAGTTTATTGTTGTGGTGTATATGTTAATGTAGTAAGTTCACTTCACTTTGTTAAACTTAAGTGCATCACTTGACATATCATGAAAGGGTCAATTGTCTTCTCTGTATGAGTACAACTATTTTCTCTTTTTGTATTAACTTGTGCTGATCATCATCTGGATGTGCCTGATTTCTTAATTTGGGAAGTTCATATTTCCATCAGAAAGATGTAATATTAGCTGTGTCAGTGTTGTGTTTTTCCTTGGATTTGTAGGGGTCAGTGAAAATATGAGTTTGACATTTACAGTCCCGTATAATTTTGTTCTTAAACTGTGTAGTGATGTTACTGCAGGGCTTTTAGAGGTTTCTTGATGTTAAACCATCTCTTTTTGGGGCTATATTCATTGACCGTGTAGTTCATCAATAGCTGTTAATTTACTGGTTGGTTGAATTTGCAAGCTGACTTGAAGCAACTACTTCTTGCAGGGGAGTGGGCATGACAGAGGTGGATATTTCCCTATACAACACCCTCCATCTAGACATCTAGCTGATAAACCACCTGGCCACAGTTCCGATCCCAGTACTCTCTTGCAACAATATGAATTGAAAAAGAGAACAGAAGAGGATGACTTTACGGTCCCCATCTTTGTTAATTCCAAGCTTGGTCAAGCCAATAAGAGTCATAATCTGGATATGGAAAAGCTCTCTCCCTCTGGTCCAGTGTTTTGTCCTAATAAAGAGTTGGAAGGAGTTACAGATCTAACTTTGAGACAACAGCGCAATAGCCAAAACAAGGAGAATCCCAAATGTACTCTTGCTCGTAGAGAGAAAACAACCTCAAACTCTGCATCCAAGGGTAAACTATCTAGAATGTCTTCTGATACAAGTTGATGTAAATTTTGCATTTCACACCAATATATGAGTCTTCTAATGACTTCCGTACATTACCTAAGACCAACATTTCTTAATGACCAGAATGCAGATTGGATCCTCAGGTTGGTTGTACTATCATACCTGAACCTGTTAAGGTTACATATGATGGCAGTTCGTATCCTAGGAAAGAATTTGTAGCAGAAGAGCAGTTAACTGCTAATGATCTTGTTAATGATACGGAATCCCAGGAAGATAGGGCACACAAATCATTACAAACAGGCAATTTGGACCGAGGTGACGACTTATCTGAGACTTCCAGAGTGGAATCTATATCTGGAACAGACATCTCTCCTGATGACATTGTAGGAATAATTGGCCTAAAGCGTTTCTGGAAAGCCAGAAGAGCAATTGTCAAGTAAGTTCGTGTTGCGTTCAGATTGACATTTAAATATCCTTGTCAGATCATGCAAACAATCAAATATGTAGCATTCCTTTTGTCAGTTGGGTGGAGAAATTTTATTGACTAGCTTTTCTTTAGAGTGACTTTCATTTTCCTGATGGTTATACTACCCACTAAGATCAAAATTTGTAGAGTGAGACAAAATGACCCCCCTTGTATGCATCCTCGTGGTCCATATAAATATAAGGGTATGCTCTCTGATATATTTTCATATTCAATAGACAAAGATTGCGCATGTGCAGTTTTAAAGCATGTGTTGAATACAAAGGATGTTTGTATACCAGACACTTCTTTTCGTTGGTACCTTTTGCTTAATAGCATATTTATTTCTCAGCTGCTATGTTTTTAATCATGACTTGTCCATCAATATCTCCAGAGTCCAAATGATCTTTTTGTGCCGTATCTTGCCAATTGATGAATTTTGAGTGACATATTTAGGTATGTAAGTCTTTATAAAAAAAAATGTTTCGGTGTGTAAATGGGTGCGAATAACAATCTTGAACTTTGTAGCATTTGTTGTTCATCTATTTGCTTGCCTGAGTTTGTTTTTGTTAGTCTTAACAATCTATTATCCAACAATAGGGGGGAGAAAGAGTTTGTCTTTGTGATCTAGATTTGATACAGTATTGCTATATTTAGGCACATAGGCACAATTGGATGGGAACCAGCCTCTAGAATACTACTTTGGGTAGCTTTTATATTCTCTTAGAGATGTCAGTGGTATCCTATTGCTGGAGTACATAATGCCGAATTAAGGCTGTCCCTAGTATCACGCTTTTCATGCGTTGGGGGCTGAACTAATTCTTAAAGGAAACATATGGCATGATTGTAGGAGTTGTATGACTATCTCTCTAGATGCTGTCTAATGATTTCCACAAAGTGGCAATTATCGTTTACAACAGCCCTTGAAGGATTTCAGCGGTGGATCACCTTCATATATAGCACTGTGGGGACCATGTTAGATCGTATACTTTGTGCAAGGTGAGCTGGCTGGCACTGGATCATTCTATTGAGTATTGACTGTCGATTTGTTATATTCTGCTGGGACTTCTTTTTCCTCTGTGTCCTTATTCTTGGGTTGTAAACCACTCTTTCTGGGAACACTAAACCGTTTATGGTGGTGGCAGTGGTGTGATAAGAAGCTAGCTCTGGCAACTAGCATGTTAATTGGGGATAAACTATGAAGGGTAATGGCTTTAAAGAAGACTATATGCGCTATATTTTGGTAAAAGTTTTGATCATCTACAAAGTAGGAGTCTCCAAACATATCTTAGTCATGGCATAGGTTCCGCTAGGGATTTTAAGCTTTGTGAACATCAGTTCATGTGAATATGACATGTTTTTTTGCGTATGAGAAATAAATTTAGTGCCATTTTTTGGTTTGAACTTTAAGATAATACTACTGTGGTGGACTAGTGCAGAACTTCTCTTTTTGCATATGTATTGAAGACTACCTCTTTGTAGATTACGATATTACAATTTGGTGTTCATTGACTGTAGACACTTTATATGTTGTGTGGCTTAGTCTCTTCAAAATGATTTTTCAGTTGTCTTGTTATATTTAATGTAGTAGATACTTTTGACCTCATGCATTTGAAGAGATAATCTCTTTCCATTTATTGTTTGCTCTTTTCTTTTTTTAACGGACTCTATCTCCATTGTTTTGGTACAGCCAGCAAAGAGTGTTTGCAGTCCAAGTGTTCGAGTTGCATCGACTAATAAAGGTAAAGCAACTCCAGTGGCTGAATATGAATATATGATCTATATATACTGGTTTTCGTGCATTAATACGTCACTCATGCATTTTTTACCTGTTGTTTTAATAGGTACAAAGGCTCATTGCCGGGTCACCAAATAGTTCGCTCGAAGATCCTGCTTATTTAGGCAAACCTTTAAAGAGTTCATTTGTCAAAAGACTTCCATTGGACTGTATTGTTAGAGAATCTCAAAGTGTTCTGAAGCGCAAGCATGATTCTGAGAAGCCTAACTTCAGGATGGAATACTCTGCCGAAAGCACAGTGGGAAAGGCATCTCTCTCTACTGTGCAAAATGGTAGTCAACTCTCTAGCCACAAACCATTTTCAGGAAATCCACTGCCAACGCCTGTAACAAATGATTCTAATGCGGGTCCTTGGTGCTTCCAACAACCTCCCGGGCACCAATGGTTGATCCCGGTGATGTCTCCTTCTGAGGGACTTGTATACAAACCATTTCCTGGACCTGAATTCACGAGTCCTATTTGTGGAGGTGGGCCTGCAGGATCGACTCCAACAATGGGGAACTTTTTTGCTCCAACATATGGAGTTCCTGCTCCTAATCCTCACTATCAAGGTATGGGAGTTCCTTTTGCACCTCCGACTGGTCATGGTTACTTTCGGCAATATGGCATGCCAGTCATGAATCCACCAATTTCATCACCTGCTACTGAAGAATCAAACCAGTTTACCTTGCCTGGTTTACAACACCAGTTATCTGGAGTGGTTGATAACTTCAACCTTCAACATCAGGACTCAAGTAATGTTCTAAATGAGAAGAATGATAACTTCCCGGATGGTGTGAGGTTTCAAACCACAAAAGATAATGAGCTACAAGCCAGCACTGCAAGTAGTCCTATTGAGAGAACTCATGAAACGACCACAGGAGGAAGAAACATGCTTTCTCTTTTTCCCACATCTCCAGTTACTGACAACTGTGATGGTAGCCCTCAGGCTTGTGTACCTGATAATCCAGCAAGAGTTATCAAGGTTGTACCTCACAATGCAAGGTCTGCCACAGAATCCGTTGCTCGGATATTTCAGTCTATACAACAAGAGAGAAAACAATATGACTTAGGTTTCACACATCTATAAGTAGCTTACCTTGTGAATATGACCATTTGCTCATCCAGACTAAATGTAGTAGTTTCAGTCAATCTGTTGTATCTTTTCTACAGAAAGTATGTAATAGCTGTATTTTAATTTGGTTGCTGTGCCACTATGTAGATAAGCATACCTACAAATTACATTGTATGTTTGCCCAGTGATTGCTTAGTTCAGCTGTTGTATACTGAAGAGTTGTAATTTATTCTCTCTCTTTCAAATAATTCTTTCCAGAAATTGTAATTTTTACCTTTTTATTCATGTATCTTTTAGATTATTGTAATATACTTGTTGAAAATCTATAGAACTAATGGAAAAGAATAAAAAATGTTCTTGGTGTATCGTAAATAGTATTAAAATGCTTTCCTTTCACCTATTATATAAAAAGTGTCGTTCTTTTATGTTCAACAATACCCTTTTCTGACATGACAATTGATGAGTCATTTAACGAAATAAATCGCATCATATTATGGTCCACATAAATTTGGACAACATAGCATGGGTTGAGAGAAGATAAAAATGTGTTTCTTCACCAAAAAATTGATAGTAAAAACTGAAGATATTGATGATGAAAATCACAAAATAACTTTTGCAATAATTGAAGAATCAGATGAAGAAATTAATCTCGGATATCACATAATTTGCTAAAGGGTCACTCAGCCCTTTGTTTTACACAAAATTTGGCCCAATTTTCAAAAGCCCAATATTGTGCTTCTCCTTTTCAATTTCGCCATTAATGACAACTCTGCTTCTTTTATATTTGACGTACTGAAAAGGTGAATTATTTTGAGTGAATTATATATCAAAAGATGAAAACCATCGAGAGGATTTCATATCTAAATTTTGGGACTATTTAGAGGTGATTTTAAGTTGATCGAGATTGAATTCATCAATATATACTTCATGTATGATTATACTTCATATATAATTAAGTTATATTCAATTTTTTGAATGTATCGTAATATATAGTCAGAAATATCAATGTTGTCTTATCTAACACTAACATTAATACATAAATGTGTTATTTAACTTAACCTCATTTCACATTTATGCCCTCCAACTTTGGATTGCACAAGTAGACACTTAAACGTGTATAAAGTTGAACAAGTAGACACACGAGTTCTATGTGACATAATACACGTAGGACACAAATTGCCATGTAAGATGCCACGTATGGCATGTGTGTTTATTCATTAAACTTCATACAAGTTTAAGTGTGTATTTCAAAGTTGGAGGGCACAAATATAAAATGAGACCAAATTAAACGACATATTTATGTATTATCGTTAGAAATTATCAATTTATAGAATTGTTATTCTTATATATATTTTTAAAAACACTTTTTAGTTTCTTGATAATTCAAAACAAGCAATATTAAATTATTCATTATTCAAATCCAAAGCAAATAAGTCAATAATTGAATTTAAGACTTCAAGTAAAATAAGGAAAAAATGATTAATTAGACCATCCCTTATTTTCAACAAGATTCACACCAAGACAAATCTTCATTCAAGATTCTAATAAATAACCAACTTTACACATAAACAGAAACAAAAAGAAATGAATATTTCCCTCTGAAACTTTTGCCGATCTGCTTGGATGCTCCGATCACATGGCGTCTACTCAACAAACTTTGCCTCCTGACCCTGGTAATCTCATCCCTCTAATCTGTTAAAATTCCTGATTTTAGCGATCAAATCAAAACTCTTTGTTTTTGTCTCTCTTTTTTTTTTGGATTTCTTGGGCGTTACATTCTCCATTTTCATGAAATTAGGTTTTTACTTTCATGCGTTTTCTGGTACTTTTTGTGGTCGCATTAGTTTTGAAGGTTTTGCATCAATGGATATAGGCAAGTCCGAAGTTTTTAGATTTTTTAACTATTCCAATGGGATTTTGTGACTTGCTGGTTGTTTTCCTGTTTTAGTATAGATGCAGCACATTGTTTAACCATTGTACTTCCTATTTTTATGTGATTCTTGTTTGTATAGATATATTCCGAGCTATGAATATTGCATGTTTGTAACAATGGCATGTGGTATTTGACCTAAAATTTTGTTATAAGGAAAAGGAAGAGTAAAGGAGGATGTGAAATGAAAACTGAAAGTTATTTGATGTTGGTCTTCCTAGGTGAAAAAATCCAAGGGGAAGAGGCACAATTTTCTACAGTGCCAATTCATGTTGTCACTAATCCATCTGAACTACCTGTTGAATTCTTGGAACCTTCTGCTGAGACACAACTGGTGATTGGTTTTGATTGTGAGGGTGTTGATCTTTGTCGCCATGGGACTCTCTGTATTATGCAGGTAAATCTAGAATCTGAATATACATTGTGTCATTCCGCCTTAAAATTTCGAATTAGATTTCTCATTTAAGTTGAAGTATGGTGTTACATGGTATGCAATTATGAAATATTTTGAGGTTAGTGAAAAGAGGTCCCAAGAACCCTTGGAGAAGTTGACAGCTCTAGATTAATGAAATTGCTTAACTCAATTTGATGGTCATACTTTTCATGGACCTGGTATGCCTTTGAATTTATTGAGCTTGTAATTTTATTTTATTTTTGAAACTGGTAACATTGCTATTGAAAGCACTGGGGCAGTGCAAAAGCCATATTTACAGAATTGAGCTTGTAATGTAGAATTCAAACTTGGTGTTTTGCTCAAAAGTTTCATTTTACTTTATGTGGTAATCCTAGTTTGGGAGGGAATGATTAGGCTGGCTTTCTTACCTCGTACATTCTCTCACGGTGGTCTAAGATGTCACGATATACGCAGGCAATGTAATTAAGGTGGCCACTGTGAGTAATCTGTTTTGGCTGTTTTCATCTGTGATCTGCTCTGTGTTTAGGAGATTTTATGTTTGATAGAGAAGGAAGAGAATAGATGAATTCGAAGACAAATATGAGAATAGACATCTTCAGCATGTTCAACATTGAGATATCACAGCTAGTAACGTTGGATCTTCTTCCTTTCTTTTCTCACTCATTTTACCCTCACTGAAGGAACATCCAATTGTGGACTGAAGAGTAAGCAGTTGAAAAATGTGACCGAAGAGAGATGATAGAGGATATTTTTATTGAAGGAAGGAGAAAGGGAGATCACTATTTTTAGAAGTCAATTCTTTGCTTTGACTAATGGGGTAATGTGGAGAGTTGGTGGGATTAGAGAACTTACACGCCTTCAAAAGTGTATTTGATGTGATAAAGCTTTTATATTGCCAGATTTGCATTTGTCTGAATTCATTTAGGCTTTACATTTTCCTTTCTTTTATTGATGAATACAATTTCATTTAAATGCATCAAGAAGATGCAGTGAGTACAAAGAGTTGGATAATAGCTCCAGTACAGAATATCTAAGCTAAGATCAGGGAGCTAACAAAATCTAGAAAGTAGTGAGCACTATTTACAGGAGTGAGATTGTTCCAACTAAATGTTTGAGTTGATAAACCATCAAAACATCTTCGATTTCTTTCTGTTCAAATGCACCCAAAAATAATTGCTGGTAAGTGGAATCATCAGGCTTTCCATTTTCTGAATTTCAGAAAATCTTGCTATGTCGAAAATTATGACAAAAGTAGGTTCAAGGAGGAAAGTTAGTGGATGACGAAAAAGGGATGTGGATATTATTAGAAGTCAATCCTCAACTTACATGAGTGTGAAGTGCTGGGGTTAGAGTACCTACATGCCGTAACAAGTGTAACTTGCTGCTATTAAGCATTTATGTTGCCAATTTTGCATTGGTCTGACTTTCTTTGTAGAAATTTGAAAAAATCTCATGATGTGGCGGCAGCATGTATTCTTTTTAAAGATCTTATTTCTTGTTTCCTTCTTCTCTTGCTACTTTTGTATTCCCTGCATTTCCAATGTTTACTTTTTATGTATTTATGTAAGTTCCAACTGTTCCTAATGCAGTTAATTTCCACTGCCTTTTTGGTTTGTTTCAATTGACTTTGCCCCCTCTTTAACTGTCTCCAAGAATTCATTATAAATTTACTGTATTCAACTATTTATTGGTTGATAGGCAATACTGTGGTTTTTCTAGCATTGATGTGATATCTTCCTAACATAGTACCCCGACTTTCCTATAAGTCAAAGCTATACCTCAAACTAATTACAACATGTTAAAATATGAATTCTTCCAAATCATCATATTAGTCAAATTGGGTCATTTAGATTGGAATAAGTGTATTTTGGGAGTTCTTAAAAGTCATTTTAAATGTGCCTTGTGCTAAATTTAATCCTTGTGCTTGTATCCTTGCCTTCAAAACTGATTTTTTAAATAATTGGGCCTCTGAATTCTCGTGTCTAATTTCTTTTTTTCTTGTCTGGTGGATTGGAGGCTTCATCATCCATAAAGAGCTTCTAAGGCTGTGGCATATTCAGATTTGCAATTAAATTTCCCCGCTTGTTTCTTCTAGCTTATTTTAGATCAAAACAAAAAATGCTAGTTGCAGCCTAACCTGGTGTTCATAATGCTTCCAGTTGATAACACTTATCTAACCCAAGAAAAAAAGAGAAGCTTCCAGTTGATAAACTTTTGTTTGTGCAGCTTGCGTTTCCGGACGCAATATATTTGGTTGATGCTGTTCAAGGTGGGGAGGCTGTTGTCCAAGCTTGTAAGCCTGCACTCGAGTCTAACTACATCACAAAAGTTATTCATGATTGCAAACGAGATAGTGAGGTCACTTATTGATTTCTTCTATTTTTCAAATTCTTTGTATTATGAAGCATTGTAGCATGTTTAATTTACTTGCTCATTCTTCTTTCAGGCATTGTATTTTCAGTTTGGCATAAAGTTGCACAATGTTGTGGATACACAGGCAAGAATTTTCAATTGAAGTTTTCTCAGTATACTTAATTTACACATGCTGTTAGTTTAAGATGTGTTTTGAAAATAGTTGAAAACTTGAAATGTATGAAGCTGGAGCAGTTTGTTGAAAGTAGAGTTAATACAATTATTAGTAGTATATATTATAAATAATAGTTAAGATGTATATAGATTGACATGTTTGTTGAAAGACAAAACTAGAGCTAATACTATGTATTGGTCGTTTATATAGTTTGAATATCGGATGTAGACAAGTTTGTGGATACTGAAAGTGGTCAAGAATATTTGGAGGATGATCAAAGAGTAGGTCACATGATTTGTGAAGGAGGAATTATTGGATGTTGTATTTGTTGCTACAGTTTTTCTAGAATAATTAGTTGTTCAGTTGTAGACTTTGTCCACTACTTTGTCATTGATGGATTATTCATTAGAATCGTCATTAGAAATCTAATAGTATAAGTTTAAACTTTTGTTAGATACTGTTGAGACTTATTAGTTGTTTGGTTATATTATTCTGCAGATTTTCTGTTTTCAAATGGCTATTTAAAATCCTATGGTTAATAAAACAAATTAAGAGACAAATTTTTAAACATATTTTCAACCTCCTTGTTGCTCCATCATTATAAAAAAACCAACAACGATAGCAGAGCCTCAATTTATATCATAGGATGTGTGAGTTTTTACTCAAGAAGAACCATTTTGAAACCAATTTTAACTCATACCTTATTTCGTTTAACCATATTTTTCAACATGGCAAGCAACAGTTTTTCATTGAATGCTCCACAAACCTTCACTGGTGAAAATGTCAAATTCATTCGTGAAATGAAGTCTTATTTTGAAGCCTATGATTTATGAAAGTTGTGATGAAGATAAACTATTACTACTACCACCCCCTTGCAATTTCTCAGTTCTCAAGCACAGTAAAAAAATCACCAATCAAGGAGGAACAGCATTTGTAGACTGAAGCAAATAAAGCAAAGGAGGAGTTTTGACTATTGTGTTTGCTGCTATAATTTTGGTTGAATAATTAGTTGTCTAGTTGTATGAGGAATCTACTACTTCGTCAAAGTTTTATTTTTTTGTTTGATATCTTAGGTTGTTGAGACATTTTAATTGTTGAATATTTACTCAGATTTTCTGCAGGCTTTCTGCTTACAAGTGACTATAAAGCCCTATGGTTAATAAAAAATTTATTCCATCCAATTCACTCTGTGTTTTAGTTTGACTAGGCATAGAGTTTAAGAAAGCGTGGGAGACTCTTGAATCTTGTGATCTTAAACATGTCATGCGGGATTCTTGAAATTAGAGAGTTACTACATGTAGATAGTGACATTGTTCTTGAAATATACTAAAATGGAAAGTAAGATGATACCAGCTGCTTTGTGAGGGGCCTATTTTGCGTTACTGCCTTACTGCCAAGTATTGTGAAGGGTAAATTTAAAACTTGGGTTTTCAGTCCATTCAATTATGTTTGGTTAGTTCCTATTCACCACATGGGCCCTTCATTTAGTTTTCTTTCCTAAAGCTCTTCTTTATTCTTAAGGTTTCAAGGTAGTTTCTTCTTCCCAACTGGTAGGTGATGTGGTTAATGGTTGTTGCATGTTATGTGTATTGAATTGACTGATTCAAAAGAACATAGAGGATCAAATGAGTCACATCTTTCATCACTTGTTCTCTTATATTTCTGTTTTTATTTCCCAAAATATGTTCCTTTGCATGTCCATTCTTTTTATAAATTCAATATTGATATTATGTTAGCTGACTTTAGCTAGGGTTTATTTGTCTGGAAGTGATAAATGGGGAGTAGTATGGTTATGACAAGTTTGATATACTTGGATTGCTAACGCTTATACTCTCCCCTCAAGCAGATTGCATATTCTTTGATCAATGAACAAGAAGGACATGCACGGGTCCCAGATTGTCACATATCATTTGTTGGTCTACTTGCTGACCCACGATATTGTGGTATTGATCTTTCTGCTTTAAATCTTTTCTTGCTTACGTGTGGCTTGAAATTTTGCAACCCTGTTCTGTGGATTCTACTGCATAGATATGAGCTTGAAAGCAAGGATGAAGGAAACATAATATCTAGTGGAAACAATCATGTTTATGAATGCCTTTTCCTATAAATTAGATAACAAGTTCCAAGGTAGAAATATTAACCTCATTAGCAGAACTAAAATTATCACAACTACCATGCTGCCTTCTAAAAGAATGTAACTATCTTGAAACTTATGAGTTCCATCAACTGGAGCTTGTATTGAAGTTGTTTGGTATCCCTTTAATACTATACTGTGTGACTTTATTGCCTACGAATTTTTTTGTGGATTTAATGTTTTTTGGACTATATTGAGTATGTTGTTGTTGTTCGTAATGTTTTTTGGACTCTTTCATTACATTTTTTTTACAATTTTGAAAATTTCACTTTTTCTTCCCTTCGCTCAAATTGATGTCATCTGCGAGCTTGAGGATCTTGATATTTTGGCCCTGATCTCTAGCATTCCAGCTCTGTGTTTGTTCCACTTTCAAATGCACCAACCAGCTTACAAGAGTAGGCGTATCCGTTTTATTTGCTGTCACTTCCTGTGAATTTTCTGCATACTTCTCTAGAAAATGGGATCTTTGACTTGCAATGGAGACTAACACATATATTTCTTTTGCTGTTTTACCAGCTGATAAAAAAAATTGTTTCCCCACAGACTCTTCTTATTTCTTCATCAGTAGAGGGACTATATTGTAGGAGAAATCCTGATGTATGAGTATTCTATGTTCTTTTGGCTTGGTGGAGGGCCTGATGGGAGGCATAACAAGTCTTAAATCTATAAAAAGACCATAATTAATTATCTGATAGTTGTCTTAGTTGTAGATTATCTGGAATAGATTTGGCTGACTAAGTGATTTGGGTATAAAACAGTTCATCAAACTACCTTTAATTATTTTGGCACTGTTATAATACATGTTTTATATAAATTCTAATTTATTTGTGGATAATAGGCTGCAATTTTACTTTAACAGGAGTGGCATAGATACTCATTTCTTTGTATCCAATTATGGTCGAAATGTAATTCCTCATCCAAATTTGTAGTCTTATGTTATACCTTTTAATGTCCCATTTCTAGTCCAATGAACTAAATATCTACCAATACAAGTATATCCACTAAATAATCCGGTCATTGTTTGATCCCTGTACTTTAATCCCCACTTAATAATTATCCTAATATAACTTGTTCACAGAAATGAACCTTTACTCTTTGTGTTCTTTATAGTTTATACCCACACTAAAGCAGCTGCAAGGATAGGAACAGTTTGAGTTTGGTGCAGTATTTAGTGTTCTCTTGTGTTTGTGTCATAAACTTAGTGCTTCTCTACTCTGGTGTAAGTTTTGAGTAGATTTAGATTTGATTTGTGGAAACTGGGAGCTGAACATCTTCTTGCTTGTTTGGACAGGAGTATCTTATGATGAGAAAGAAGAAGTCAGAGTTCTTCTAAGACAGGTTAGTCAAAATTTTGCTTGCACATCAGCAAAGAGAAGTTGTTTTTCTTGTTTTGAACATGTTCATTGCTTCCATTTTGTTGTACTCTTCTTGGTTTAAATTGTGTCCTTGTGTAGCAATATTTACATTAGAGACCTATGTTACATGGATTTGTTTACGGATATGTAGTTGATTTGGGTGTGCATAGATAACTGATATGGGTATGTGCAGCTTTTTTTTTAAAAAAAAGAAAACTAATTTTTAGTGTATCTCGAAGAATTTGCATGAAGTACCCATAACCAAATCACACCCATTCCTACGGGGTATGTCAAGGAAAAAGATGGATCCATTTCTCGTAGTTAGAGACTTAATATGAGCACTTCAGCCTCTAAGGAAAAATGGGGGGCTTTGTCAACATTTTGCTCCTCAATTTGGAGAGCCAACTACAAAATTAGAAGGAAGGAAATGAACACCCCAAGTTTGTCTCCTTTTATCTACTTGCCTAAGAAAATAATTGGAGATGTGTTCTTTCACATGTTGAGTAGTAAGATTCTGCTACTTGTGCCAAAGGTCCTACTTCCTAGCCAAAAGGAAAGCAAGAGGTTCTATGTTTTCTTCTGTTTTGTGATCTCTCTTTCCTGGTTAGTTTTTATGGTGGTAAAAGATGGAAGAACCTTTCTCATGTTGTCTGAATTCCCTTCATTACTCTGGGAGAAGTCATCATTTGTCTCAACTATGTTTTTCTCATTTCATCCAGTGGCATTATGTAAGTGTCAAATAGTAGCATGTACGAGATGCAGGAAGTCAAGCTTAAATGTATTTTGTTGTTCTGTTTTTGGTGTATAAATGTCTACTCCAACGAGACCGAGTCAATCATAGATGTTTTTGGGTCCATCTAGTTCCTGGTTTAGCATTGGAAAGACTAATCTTTTTCTTCTTTTTTGTAAATATGGTTTTTCAGTACTACCTAAGTACTGACTGAAATACAAATGTTACTAGTGTCAAAAAAAGTAGCATGTACGAGAAATTCTGATGAGTCAGATAAATTAGTAGGTCAACTGTGAGATCGTCCAGCTGATGAATTATTTTTCCGAGCCTGTTTTCCATCTAAAACCAGCAAATAAACAAATAGTAGTAGTAGAATTACTATACTGTTTTCATGTCTTTCTTGAATATCGATGTTTTTGTAGTTTTCCAGTCACTAAATCTGCTTAAACTTTATCTGGTTAATTATGACTTTCACATTTCCAGGACCCCAAGTATTGGACATATAGGCCATTGTCTGAACAGATGATCCGTGCTGCTGCAGATGATGTCCGATTTCTTCTCCATATATACCATAAGATGGTGCAAAAGCTGAATGACAAGTCCTTATGGAACCTAGCTGTCCGTGGTGCCCTCTATTGTCGCTGTTTCTGCATCAATGACAATCATTTTGCAGACTGGCCGCCTCTACCTCCAATTCCAGGTATATTTCTTCCCCGTCTCTCTCAGTATTGGCTGGTTTTGTTGACTTTTACATGTAATTCAGGCATATGTGTATTTCATTGGGTTTTTTTTCCGGAAATTCAAGATTTTTCTTTGGCTATGGCCTATGAGATGTAAGGTCAAATAAAAAAAGGATGGAAAGAATTTCTGTTAGCTTTACATGGTTAAACCCCAAGCTTGCTGTAAATATAAAAATCATCTATGGTTTATCTCATGGAAATGAATTTAATCTTTTGAGCCTATAGGTATATAGGAGTAAATGTGATACTTAGAACCACTAGTTTGTCTTAAAAAGATAAATTTATTTAGTATTGGAGTGGACCTGAATTGAGTGAAGTGGATATGAAGGATTTATACGGATGACTTCAACTAATTTGGAACTTAGGCCTATTTGATTGATTGAAGCATATAGGCAGCTATAGCAAGTATGCTGGTAAAAGTTGTATTGTAAGTACCTTTTTATGAAACACCACTTTTAAAATTGTCTAGTCCTGAGGTTGAAATTTTGTAAGTACCTTTTTATTAATGGTTGTCATGAAAATTTAACTTGATAAAGCAATGAAATATGTCTCATAAGTTGTTCAGTTCAAGAACCATGCAGATGTTTGTTTTACATGACTAACACAGACATACATCTAAATCTGCCATTGCTGGGGTGCAGAATTCAGACTAAAGAAATTCTGTCCCAGATGAAAGCCTTATGCTTGTACCTTTAGAGCGAACTTACTAATATTAGGTGGGTTGTGATTGCAGAAAATATTGTTGCTGACGGAAGTATCCCTGAGGAAGAAGTTTTGTCTGTTGTTGATGTTCCCCCGGGGAAAATGGGACGTGTTATTGGCAGAAGGGGAGCTTCTATATTGTCGATAAAGCAGTCATGCGAGTATGTTTCTTTTCTTCAGCTTTTAATGTGTGCCTTATTGCCCATCGAGGGTAAAAACTCTCCTTCAATTTGACAATCTTATCATTTGCAGTGCTGAAATATTCATAGGAGGTGCTAAAGGTCCTCCTGATAAGGTTAGTGCTATGTTGTCAAACATTGAATGCTATTGTATTTGTACCTCTTGAAATTGTCTTTTTCCACCAAAAATATTTGGTACACATGCTGTTTTTCTTTGGTAACATAAACCAAGTTCACTGTGCACCATTTTAGATCCTCAGGTGGTTGGTTGCTTGTATCCTTGCTTGTGTGTGTGAACCCCTCATATGAGATGCAAAATTGCAAATAGTTTTGACTTTCCACCTTTACTGTTTCTGCAAAGTTGTTGACTAGATTTAATTACTTTTGGGTTGCTCAATTTATGGTATTGACTGGATACTTATTGCCTGTAAGGTCTTTGAGTAAATAAGCAGGTCAACTTTTTTTCTTCTTAAAAGCATTTCCAATTGCTGTCCTAGAGTAGTACATGTGTAGTTGTTTGATGCAGGCTTTCATCAAGTCGATTACTTGTCTCATCTTAGGATTGCTTTGGTGTAGGTTTTCATCATTGGACCAGAAAAGCAAGCCAGAAAAGCCCAAGCCATTCTAATGGGGAAACTGCTAGATTTCTGATCAGGGAGTTCTTGCAGGACTTATATTGCATCTTTAGACCAAGAAAAAGAAAAGGCAATACATATACAGACCCTCATTGTATCATAAATAAGAAGTTTGGTGTTGGCTACAATGTAAAACTTGATTTGCTTCACCAGTGAGTGACATTGTTTCAGCTACTGGACTGAAAAGAATGAGGGAATGGGAAGGATGATAAGAAATTTCAGCAATGTCTCTTTAATCTTTTGAAGAAATTATTCATTTTAGCATTAGAAATCTTGGATATATAATAATAGGTATAATCGCAGCTTAATGAAGGCAATTAAATGAAGATTTGCGCTCATAAATATCTATAAATCGCCATGACTACCACCCTCTCACAGGTACAACTAGAGTTAAGTGCTGATTATTGTTGTTATATGACACAAGCTTTTTAAGATATGATTTGAAAAGTTGGATACAAGCTCCTTAAGAGTAGGGGGAAGAAACACCAAAACAAGATATTATCGGCATAGAAGAAGCTGATGCATGGTACTTCAAATAGTTGCTGGTTATCCAACATTTGGTCACTTTCCTAATTTACACAATCACAATGTAGTGTCTCCAATCGTCAAAGCTCACAAATGAATATCTTGAGTGAAACTGAGCGATCAAATATGAGTTGCCAGGGCGATAAAGCAATTATTCACTTCTGAAAGCTGCCAAACTGATAGTTTTGTGTGTTGAGACTTGAAAATATGTCATCTCCAGCTGTTGCTGCTGATGGAAAACCAGATTTGCCATACCCAATTCCTTGACCCATTGCTTTGCTAGAGTAAAAAGAAGTTGGCCCTTTTTCTCTCTCATCTGATCCATCAGTCAATCCTCCCACTACGCCAACATCTGCAAGGTGGACCTTTTTGGCTGCAAGTTTAGGGGGGAAACAGAGTTAGTTCCAAAGGTAATTATACCATCAGGTAACCAGAAAAGTAAAATCAACCAAAACATAATTAAGCTTCAGTATACCACTTATGAGTAATTTTTTTCATTTAAAACGTTACATCTTTTCAAACATGGGCACCTGTGTGGTCAAACCATCAAATTATTAGGAGCACAATTGGCTAAATTCATGTAGCTGATAAGGATCTGTGCTCAGCAGGGACCACTCCAACCATCTTTAGGGAGACAGGTGTGTTGGGAAACAAGACAAGAACTGTTCTGCATTGCTATTAGGCTGAGCTTATATTGACATTGTCGAGTATCCAATCAATGACTTGTTAATCTGACTACATCCACCAGGTCACTGAAAGTTGCACCAAGATCATCCAACGGACTCATTTATGACATGTATGTTGAAATCAATAGGGTAAACCAAGGTGCAATTTTTCTAAGTGTAGTCTTAAGAAATCCAGCAACTATAAGACTGATTCAACTTGATGCATAACACCTCCAGAATCAATGTTTTATGAAAAAACAACACACATCACTAAATATAAATAGCAACAGCACACATGATAATCAACATTAAACAGAAATGTAAGTGATGTTCAGAACTTACGTGCACTTATATTAAGATCAATCAGCCCACGGCTCAATGAATCAGCCCATATTCCAGACCTGACTTGAAATGTGTCCTTTGGTGGTGTTTTAGCTTCAACAGACGATTTGCTTACTTTGTCACGAGCGTCGTGATTCCCGCCATTGCTAGTATTTTCATCAGGGAAAGGTACAGGTTTATGAGAAACAAATGAACCAAACGGGTCAGAGTTATCAAAAGTATTTAGTGGAACTGAAGCAAATGGATCAACAATGTTGATATTCATTTGGTCTGATTTTGAGGATTTGTTATCAGACTGTATAACAGGATCCGGTGCAGCGAAGAAATCTATTGTTGAAGCTGAAGGGGCAGGCTGGGAGGCAAACAGATCCACACCCATCTGCAGAAAATAGAAATGGCTACTTAAAAACTAACCAACCAATATTCAGAGTACGATTTTTAACAAGGTGAAGGATGGATTCTTACTGGAGTTTGGGAAGTTGCACCCGTTTCAGTTTGAGGTTTTGCTGATACAAAGGTGGCATCAGCAAATAAATCAACCTCTGATGGATCAGTGTTCACTGTAGATGTAGCAGTTGGAGCAGGTGTTGGTACATCCAAGAGGTCACCGAGCAAATCTTGCCCAAATAGATCTACTTGGTTAGAACTTCCTGCAGAAGGCTCTGTTCGACAACCAAATAACTTGGTAAATTTCGAAACAAAAAATAGAAATCAAGGTGTAAGTTGCATTCTACATTGGATTAGGACCTCAATGGTTTCCTTTCGACCACACATTTGTGCTCCCATTCAATGTGCGTTATTACCCCTCTCCCATCCCCCACCCAAGAGATTTCTGACACAAATTTTACTTTTGGTGCATCCAAAACCAAAAGGCCTACACTTCTACGCAATGCTCTAATGTAAAGATAGATGTCTCCTATATCTAATAAATGTCTTAAAAATTGAATAATAATTTGCTGTTTTCTTCAACTAGTATATTAATATGCTCTAGTTCCTTCATCGCTGTAACTGGTATAATAGGACAGCTAATTATGAGAACTTGTTAGACTTTTAGCATTTAGCCAACCAACAGCACTTACAATTTTTTACCTAATTCAAAAAGAACACACCCCCAAAGCGTAATTTGTTGGCACACCCACATGACTTCTGCTACTACCCCTTTTTCAATAGTGTAATTTGTAGGCACACCCACCCCCATGCAGGGGAAAATTTAAAGAAGTTATTTGGCCCATACCTTTGAATCTGTGAACTTACAGACAATCTTTGTACATAAAACATGTTAAAGGGAACTTTGCAAAAGGAGGGCCTCTCCTATAAAGCACAAAATAGAAGACTGCAAATTGAATCTCTTTGAAACCTCAAAAGATACTTACTAGAACTTGAAGTACCCCGAGGATCAAAATCGTCAAAATCTTCCTCGTAATTGGTTGATGGTACAGTTGAGCTCTGTGAAGAAGATTTTTCAGGCTCACCTACCTTCTTAATCATCTTTGATCCACTAGCAGAAACAGTATCTTGAACTTTACTGCAGATGTCATCAAGTTAAGCAAAATGAGACACAAGTTAAAACATCCAAGAAATCTACTCATTCATGAAAAAACAGCTTATTTCAAGTTTTGAACTTAAGTCGACACAATGCTAAATTTATCTACGATATAAATTAAGAGGGAACTAAAGTTCATACAAGCTCTGTATTGCAGCTTAAAGTATGAGGGACAGAAAAAACACACCTTTTAAAATTAAGGGACAGAAAAGGCACAAATTTGAGAGCCAAAAGCAAGCATGGTTAGACCAAGGAGCAACCTATTCAAAAGTCTGTGAATTGCCCCATTGGGGTTGGAGTTTGGAAAGCTATTAGATCATTGTGGTCACCTCTTGCTAGAAATGTCAGCTTTAAAGTAGGTAATGGGAGAAAAGTTCTCCTCTGGCATGACACTGGCTTGGGAATGGTTCTCTCTTTCCCTGATTTCTACAACATTGCTACTCTACCAGATGCAAACCTTTAATCAACTAAAGATGTACAAGGATGGGATATAACTTTTAGAAGATTATTACATGATTGCGAATTGGGAAAGAGCTGTGGATCTGTTCAAGATTTTGGAATCATTCCAAGGTTTCAAAGAATCTGAGAATACTTTGAGCTAGAAATCTGGCAGTGACGGAGTTTACACTGTCAATTATGCCTACGACTACCAGATTAGGCAAATCTCACAATCTGACCTGTGGCAGTGGAAGTTCATCTGGAAGAGTAAGGCCCCTTATAATTTTTATGTTTTTCTTGGCTTGTAGCAAGAGAAGCATGCTCACTCCGGAAAACTTAAGGAAGGGGATGGCATATATGCTCTAGATAGGGATGGCAATGGGGCGGGGCGTATGCGAGGCGGGTTTAAGGCTATGCGAGGCGGGGCGGGGCGGGTTTAAGGTTGTGCAGGGCGGGTTGAAGTGGGTTTCTTTAAAACTAATGCGGGGCGGAGTGGGTTGCGGGTATATGTGATCTTAATTTTGACCTTTTACATGTTATAAGAGTCATAGAACATTATTTCTAAGATAATTTCTTTAAAGCAACTAAAATATTCAAGATAATAAATGAAAATGGTTCAATAAAAAATAATACAATTTCTTACATGTTTCCCAATTGACCTCTAAAAAATAAATTTTTAATTCATTATCTATTAAATTAATACAATTTGATGAAAAAATGAATTTATTTTTATGAATTTTATTTTTAGTATCAAACTTAACTAGAAAAAGAAAATATTAAAAAACTATGCGGGGCGGGTTGAAAATGAAAAAAAATTGTTATGCGGGCAAGGTGGATTAAAAATTTTGCGGGTTAAGCTCAACCTTCCCCGCCCTAGCCCCATTGCCATCCCTAGATGTTTGTGTGGTGCAGGCGTGCAGCCAGAGAAAAGCTATTTGTTTCTACACTGCCCTATAACTGGACGACGTGCTTATAGGGTTTACAGACAACCAGTGGGTTGATTGGGTTAGAGAAGAAGTGTTTCTTTGCATGGAACTCACTACACCACACCCATGTACAATCAAGTGGTTCCAGGCTTCGTCGACTATTTAATACAAGTGGTTGAGGAAGACGATCTTGAAGTGGACCCAAAAGAGGATCCCGATAAAGACCCAAAAGAAGACCATAGGTAAGGTTCAGAAACATGCTCCAACATCTACGATCCGAGAGATGGAAGAGAAATAGACATGTCACCCGAATATAACCATGATGAGTCTCCAGAATATCACCCAGGGCCATATTATGATATGGGCGACAATGATGACGATGCTCCAACCTGGCCTTAAATTAACTTTCTTCTTTGTACTCTATCATATTTCCTCGAAGTGTCGTATGGCCTATCCCTTTTGTATGCCTTGTGGCCACCCCTATATTTTCGTTTCTTAGGCTTCACCCGCCTACCTCATTGTAAAAGTCAAGCTACCTTTGATTAATGAAGTTATGTTTGTTCCAAATCCAGAATGTGTTTAAATGGATCATTTATAATCAAAGTGATTGCAATGTAGAAAGTTTGGCCAAGTCTCACACTTGACGTAATTCTTCCCTTAAGATCTCGAGTTCTTGTGCCATGTGAGCCATTTTCTCGTTATTTTGAATGACTGTCATATTTTGAGAACCCTCGAGGTTCTCTATAGGTATCATTATGTTTGCAACAACGTTGAACTCATCTCTATCAGTCATCTTTCCATTTGATCGAAAGTTGTATCGTTAGTCAGCTAGTTTGCAAGTCAACACAAATCAACATTCTTTGGGAATTAATGGTGAACAAAAAAAAGAAAAGAAAAGAAGTAAAAGGAAAACCATGTTAGTTTAAGAGATATTGAAAGATGTAACAAATACGTACACATATATACGCCAAGTTAGCAACATTCAAAACGCGTCCTAATATGGAGCCTCTTTTTGCAAAGGTAGGCCTACGCTGCAATCAAATTGATAAATGATCCATTTAAATACATTCTGGATTTGGAACAAACATAACTTCATTAATCAAATGTAGCTTGGCTTTTACAATGAGGTAGTCAGGTAGAAGCCTAAGAAACGAGAATATAGGGGTGGCCACACGGCATACAAAAAGGATAGGCCATACGACACTTTGAGTAGATATGATAGAGTACAAGGAAGAAAGATAATGTAAGGACAGGTTGGAGCATCGTCATCATCGTCGCCCATATCATAATATGGCTCTGGGTGATATTCTGGAAACTCATCAGGGTTATATTCAGGTGACATGTCTATCACTCCTCCATCTCTCGGATTGTATATGTTGGAGCCCGTTTCCAAACCTTCCATATGGTCTTCTCCAATCTCTTCTTCTAGGTCTTCATCGAGATCCTCTTCGGGTCCTTTGGATCCTCTTCTTTTTCTTCCTCAACCACCTGTATTAAATAGTCGACAGAGCCTGGAACCACCTGATTGAACATGGGTGTAGTGAGTTTCATGCGAAGAAGCACTTCTTCTCTAACCCAATCAACCCACTGGTCGTCTGCAGACCCAATGGTCCCTTCGGTACTTGATCGAGCCATATGGCTCACAGTGGTCCGCCATGCGTAATACTCCGGCGTACACCAACTTCCATCTTCTATACTCAGCTCAATCATGTAATCCATTCCAATTGCAAGTTCCTTACCCGCGCCGATGAGACTGAGGTACAAGCACCCTCATGTAACGCCATGGTTGACCACAACGATATGTCTCGAACAACTCCAAATTGTCGCATAACTCGAAGAGGCGCATATGGTTAAATGCCTCCTAGCCCGATCAACTCGATAAAGTACAAGTGTCCAGTCCTCGCAAACACAAATCCCCCTATCCAAGAAAATTTCCATTGGATGGCCTCTCCCGTAAGGTTGGTCAAAAGTGTGTGCCACTGTTCCTATCCTACCGGTGATTCCCAATGTCTGAGATAATCTTTGTGGCTTTCAATCCTGTCACGGGCATCTATGAAGTAATCTATTTGTGGATCACGATGATAAAAGTGTTTTATCGCCCAGCTCTGTAACAACAAGTTGCAGCCTCCTAAGAAGTTATTCCCTCTCATGCATGTTGATTAACGACTGAAATACTTCGGCAAGAATCATATGCACCAAGGAATATCTTTGTGGATTTGCGAAAAGGTTCATAACCATCGGTAAAATGTTGATGTCGATGGAATGAAACCTCATCAGGAAGACCATGGCCCCCGAGAAGGCCATCACGAAGATCCTTGGCCTTGTGTATACCCATTATCCACGAGTGCATACAAATTCTTGTCGATGTTCCTCATAGCTTCGAGATGATCATACCTTCTAAAAAGGCATTCTAACTTTACCTTTTCATTCTCCACATACCTTAAAGATGGAAAGATATGTAGTCCTAGGAGGATCAAAATATCACCTTTACATATGGCTGATGGGATTATCGACAACCTTCATTTGATTGATAGTTCAGTAAAACTACTAAACTCTTCCAATGTGGGAGTGATCTCAAAATCTGAGAATTTAAAGGTCACTGTGCTTGAATCCCAAAACTCCATTAGCAGTTTAATAAAGACTTTGTTGGCTCGGGTCCCAAAAGTGATAATAATGCACCCAAATGCCTTCGAACCTCGACTCCATGTGCTCCACGGATGTTTCACCACCAGTTTTGTAGGATGTGTGGGGCTGAAACAACCATTTGGATATCTTGCAAGTTTTGGTTGATGAGTTTATTTTGCTCCAAATCCGTTACGAGTTTTAGTTTGGATCATTCCTATCAATTTCACACAAAATGTATGTCATTGAGTTTTTAAAGAAGAAACTTATTGACATGTGGGTAGTTTCCTAAACACAACGACAATACCTTATATTGTCCTTCCTAAAGCTATGCAATTGACCTATTTCTAGACTCTAGAGTAGGATTTTTCCTTAGATATTTAAGAATAGGGCTGAATAATTGCGAGAAGGCGCACTAACTTAATTGCACCAACTCTGAAATTAGAGAATCCAAAGAAGTAACACCCCTCGCGTGAACCAATGTGCGTGTACGGTCAAAGACTCGAGAGCAAGTGCAAATGACAGTGTAGGGAAATCAGTAACAAGTAGTGTTTCAAAACAAATAAGGAACACAAGTTTTGATTTGTCTTGCGACCTTTCAATCAAAACAATATATCATTTAGGTAAAGCAAATAATAAGCTAAAAATAAACAAATAATCACAAATCTTATTCCTAAGTTGAGTTTTCTAAGGTTAAAACTTAAGTATTAATGGTTCAATTTCTATATTTAGTGGTAATACATAGCTTGGGTTAATTATCTATGTCTACTTTCCTTTTGTTAAAAGTCTAAGCTTTATTTACTTTCCTTCTTTATACTCAGTCATGTTTATGAATAGTTTAAGTAGCAATCTAAGTTAAAACAACTTGACATCCTTGTCTATTCTCTTCTTCAGTTTAAATTGGTTTGGGAGCTCAATCCCATATTAGTGTTAGATGTTGTATTGTTCAACTAAAGTGTGGGTTTATCCAAAATTTATTTAGTTTTTGCATCATGAAGGGTATAGCTACATTTGGCTACATCATGACTTTCTATGGCATGTAGTTTTTAAAATGTAGATTAACCATGTAGTTCTGTTTCTCGTAAGAAATGTCATTATTTAGATTTTAATGAATCTCGTTTCTGTTTCAAATTATGGGAAGCTTAGTTTCCTTTATGAACTCCATTGTGCATCTTATCCTTCCCTTCACTTCATTTTGTTCCAGTTAAGCCTTAGATTTATTAGAAGTTCTTTCAAAAAACATGTCTTAACCTTGTGCAAATCTGCTTGAAGCTCTTTCGTCTTTTGATCAAATGTTGCTTCTAATAGGATGTTATTTGATAGAAGATGAGTTATGGATTCTCTGATTAGTTGCTGCTATATTTAAGCAGCTGCTATCTTTTGTTGCTATTTGTCATATTTGTGTCTTTTGGGATAGAGTTGAGGCCAAGTGATTGCGACACTTTAGGCAGATTATGTTGCATTTTGGGCAAAGTTCGCAGCATTCAGGTGTTTAATATCTGTTACATTCTTCCTATTTGTCCACGCTAATGACCATGGTGATTAAATTAACTTATTTTCATGTCAACATCTTCATGATTAAATGTTATTATCATGTGTTTGCTATAAATGACTATGATGCGTCTTTAAACCCTTTTTAAACTTAGCTCTTGTATACAAACTTTTTTTTGTAAGTCTTGATTCAAAATGTGTGAGGATAATTTATAGTTTTGTCAAGTAGAATAGTTTATTTGAATGCTTTCTAGTTCTCACTTCTTCTTTTTTTTTCTTTTTTTTTTTTAGTTAAAATTTGTGTTGTTCTAATCTATCTAAATGTGATAAAGTCTATAGAATGTTAACAATTTAACATGAAATTTATCCTTCTCTGCCATAATCTTACTCTAGTCTAGTATTTAATCACCTAGTTTTGGTTTTGTTGTTGAGATAAATGCTTCAAGGGTGGAAGGTTGAATGGTCACTGCCTGTCTAGTTTTATCTTTACTTTTAGCATATCCTTTGTTTAAAGCATTAAAAATGTTGATTTTAGCTTTGGAGCCAGCTGCTAGTTCTGTCTTTATTGTATAAATAGCGCATACTGTAGGTAGGCAGTTTCTGATTTCCTTCCTTTATGGTCCTGCTTGTTGTTCTGAAGTTAAAAATGGGTATGGACAAGCTATGTAATAATGTATTCACTCATTTTGTTTAAATGTGTGGTCCTTTTGAAATCTTTAAATGTAGCAGTGTATTCCTTTATCAAGAGGCTATTATAGATATATATGCATATGCTATCCTATTTGAGGGTTCATGTTAAGATTTAACTATCCATTGTGATATATTGACATTATTTGGTTTAAGTTTCTTCAGTCATTTAATACCTGAAGCCAGTGAAATACTCCAGTATATTCAGTTTAACTATCCATTCTGAGCTTGTTTTTAAGCTGCTGGTTCCAATAAGTTGAAATACTCCTGTATATTTCTCTACTTTGCATCAGTTTATTAGTTGCTTATTAATAACTTTTGGTGTCTTAATGCTGAAGAATACAACCTTACCCATTTCAAAAAAAAAATGCTAGTACAATTTGCAAGGTTAGGAATCCTCATATCTAAAAACAAAAAGAAAGATTTCCCTTCTATACAAGTTCCTATCCTTGTAGCAAGTCTATGAATCCACTATGCTAATTTCACCTTTAATATGTTGTAGATTAAACCAAAAAGCCAAAAGCAATAAACATGATGGCTGCAATACCCCTTCACTGTTATACATAACTACTACATAATGACAACCTCTTTTCTGAAGATTGATTTCAGACAGGAACGCCCCGTGAGTAACCGACCCCATAAAGCAACAAACCTTGTAAGGAGCCTTGGACTTCCACAAGTGCTGCCATGGTCAACTAAAAGGGCTGCCCCCATCACAACTAAGCTAGTGTTTGGCCATAGATTTTCAAATATTATTTGGGTGAAAATTTGGGTGAAAATTTGGGTGAAATTTCACCATGTGTTTGGCCATAGTATTTGGGAAACATATCTCACTTTTTTAGAAAAATATGATTTATACCCATAACTTTTAAAAACTATCAAAACTAACCATAAGTATGTTTTTTTTTAAAAAAAAAAAACATAAGTATGTATTACAAGTCAATTGGATTTTCGTTGCAACAAATAAGTGTCCATGACACTAGAGCAATGTGGTAGTTTGGAGTGAGTGCAACAAGCATCATTCCATACATCGTGAAGTAGACAAAGCACATGACTTTGTTACCCTGAGCCGATTGTTCATCATTTTCAACTACAACCGTATCATCACTGCCATATTCACTGAATATTGCATCACTACTTTGGTGTTCACGTAAAAAAATATGTAATACAGCGCAAACAACTACTAGTATTTAGAAATTTGGGTTATTTTCCAAATAATGGCAAATTGTATGGACAAACTCTATTTGCCAAAAAATTTCCCAAATTGTACTTGGGAAATCTATGGCCAAATGGGTCCTAATTGTTTTGTAGCATGAACTAACTAAGAAAAACCCATTATTTTGCCTAGTCAGAGGGTACTGTCAGGTGCCTTGACATTTAGAGCCACTTTGTCAAAGTACAAGGAGCCTACATTATGTGGACTCATATACAAGTATTTAATCTTCTACTAACAGTAACTCATGTGCGAATATCTGTCACAGACATCCCACTACTCAATTTCTAATTCTTCAATGTAGCTAAAAGGGTCCATAAGATTTGTCTATAACACTTTAGTGTAGTCTAAAGGATCCATAACAGCACTTATCCTTATTCCTCCACCACACGCCACCCCAACTTCCTCTCCTGATCCCCAAGAAAAGTACAGCACCCTTCACGCTTGTTTTGACATGGGTCCTTCAAGGCAAATATATAGAAGTGATAACATAGAGAACTTTCTTTTTCTAGAAGAAGCAGAAACTACATAGAGCCAAAGTTTGTGCTAGCAAACATGAGCATCTGAGAACATGGTAACACATATCCTCAGTTTATGCACCACCAGCAATGTAATTTTTTGCCATTTTCCTGGTATATATGTTACATTCTTTGGCAATCAGCTTTAAAAGAGTATGTTAGTTGAATGGTTATGCATCACCAGTTAACAGGTTCAGCAATTACGTGAAAGCATGAACTGTCTTAGACCCATAAACCCCAAATGTGAGTCTACAAAAACAACAACATATTCAGTGTAACACCAAATGTGAGTCCTTTTCATGTAAAAACCTCGTGGTTAATCAGCTATCGCATAAAGTCAGTGCAGGATAAAGGAAGTCAGCTACACTTATTTTAAGAAAATTCAATGATACAAATAAATAAGCTAATGGAGCCAGGTGTACAGACCTGCCATAGCGAGAGGATCCCTTCTTTGGCTTAAAAGTACTTTGATCAACCTTATCTTCATCATATCGATCCTTTTCATTATAACTATCCTTAAATGAATCACCATCACTTTTATTTCCAAAACCTCCATATCGTTCACTACTCTGAAAGCCGCTTCTGCTGCTACTAAAAGAGGTAGAGCTTGCCTTATATGTTATTCCGGAAGATGATAGTCCAACGTACCTAAAAGGTGGCATCTGATACCATCAGCATGTAATTATGCAACTACAGTTTTCAGGTACTCTTGAGTAATCAAAATGAAAGTCAGACCTGAAATAATATACTTACTTCTCACGATTTGCAGTAGCTTTACTCCTAACCTCTTGTATCTTCTCTTTGTTATTTAATAATGCCACAACATTTTCCGCCTTCTTCCTCACATTAATTCCCACATCCTTACCGTTTGGCTCAACATACTCGAAAGTTGTGAGAGACTTGCGCAAAAAATTGAAATGATAAATACGTAAGATATAAAGGGAGAAAGTATTTGACCATACGTGTTTCGTAAAACTAGGAAAAAGCTCTACGTATTGGTGATGGAAAATGAAAAAAAAATTGAGAAAATAACATGAATTTTACGTACAGAGATCTGATATGTATGTTCTATGATGTCATCAATTGCACGTTCAGCTCCATGCGCCACCAAGTACTCTATAACAGCCAATGACTGGTACAAAAATTAATTCCATTACTATTTAAATAAGAGATCGTTTGAAAAGTCGTAAGAATAGAAACTCGAAAGAGACAACAAAGTTGACCGTTGGAAGCTTAACTTGTTGCAATCTTTTTTTTTTGTTTGAAGTGCTTAAGTTTTAACTCTCTTAGCTATGAAAGTTGATGCCATAAAAAGTACAGTTCTACCTTATAGACATAACGCCAGTTCTTTCCAGTTTCAGTCAATCTTGTCCAGAGCACATTCATGACCATCTGACACTCGGAGCTGCAAAATACCTCAATAGATCAACCAGCTGAAGAAAAGACGCACACAAATAATTACCCAACTGAATCAAGAAAATACAATGGCTAAGTCGTACAATTTTTTTGTGGCCTGTGCTATCTCAGCCAAAGCAGTACCATGAGGGCCCCATGGCTCATCGTCAGTAGCATCCAATACCTAGTACCGTGTTGAAATAATCACATCATCCTTCAAACCAGTGACAGAAAATGAATAGAAGAGAGTCCAAAGTAGTAAGCCCTAACATCCAATCTACTTTCTACGCCCCTCCTTTCATATAAGAAGCCTAGCTTAAGGATACTCGCCAGCATATGCCTCGACCAAAAAGTAAGCCTGAGCTATGCAAAGTTAAAACACATAGCAAAGAGCACAACTGTGGTGATGCTTTCATGATGACATTTAGCCCACTAAACTTCATTTTTTGGGTTCCAACACACGATCAAATAAGTAGGTAGTTAAGAATATTAGCAAACAGCAGATAGAATTCTGAGGCACAATTACGACAGAGATCAGAGATCCGGCTAAATAAGAAGTTTATGGCATTGTATCTCATTTCTATGGTGCAACCCCATAGGATTCTGTGTATTCTTAGGTTAGTTCCGTGGCTTGATCCTGTAGTACTATTCTCTACATTTTCTACTCAACAACTATGAAAACAAAAAATTTACTTCAGAAAATCTAGTGTACATCATTCAACTTAATTAATCAGTCACTGCATAGTCACAATGAGCTAATACCAACCAAGATACTCAGAAAAAGTGAATTTTTTATTTACCTTCTGCTCGATCTCAGGGACTTTCAATACTTTCAAATTCACCTCCCTCTTTCTGGTAAAAATTGACACATAAAACAATTAATTGATTTCAAAAAAATTACAAGTGGATACTACTAATTCACAGCTTTAAGCAAAAGATGATAACTTGGAAATAGAAGAAGCTTACATTTCGCGGACTGTTTGATCGAAGACCTTCATGAAATCCATGGCTGAATCTACCCAATAAGCAAAATCTGATTCAAAATTCTGGAAAAAGATATAGAGATCTGAAACTGAAAGGAAAAAGGATGAGATCTCTCCAAAAAGTATAAAGCCGATGAGATCTCTCTCAACTCTTGCTTTGCCAAGAGAAAGAGAAATAGCAACACTGTTTTTTTAAAAAGGTTAAAAGGATCAAATTTTCCCTGTTATTACCTTAACGGGTTGTTTGGTAGTGGGGTAGGGCTCAATCTAATATATGAAAGTTATTGATGTAAAAAACGCTTTTGAATTTGACGAAAATTATTAATTTTATACTTGAATTATTAATAATTTTAAAATTATTCATTTACTTGACTAGTTAAACTTATATACTTCCGATTGACACATGACATAACAAGCGGTTTTAAACTTTGTGGGAGCATGATGTTTTTAATAAAAAAATTGAGAGAAGTGTTGAAAACACCCCTAAACTTGTAGTTTAATTAAGTTCAAGTAAAGGAATGTTTTTGATACTGTCAATAGTTCGGGGATGAAACTAATAATTTGCACCGAGTTTAGTGGTGTTTTCAATATTTCTCTCTTAATTTTATTCAATATTTGATTGGTAGGTTTTAAATGTTGTGTAAAAGTTACATTAAACCTCACTTAAATAATATAGGTAGAATCATGAAATATTATTATTATCTTGTATAGATATTATTAACGAGTGTTTTGATATTCAATGAAGGTTGATTTTGATCACATCAAAATTATTGTATTTTACTAATTTATGTACCATAGTTATTAAATTCACATTAAAAAAAGTTATTATACATAAAGCACAATGAATACATCAAAGTCATTGTATCTTACTAAATTATGTATCATATTTATTGAATTCACATTAAAAAATAAATTTATTATACATAAAGAACAATGTATGTGTATGATTCATTGTAATATATATTTTTTGTTAAACAATTCACTAAAAAGATAAGTGTTTTGGATGTTGTCAATTTTGCAATCCTGGCTTGGACGACGAATATTCAGCGAGAGACAATAGCAAATTTTTTCGACACTGGAAAATTCATTCGGAGATGAAATCTCAAAAAAAATAAAAATTCACTTGCCAATACGTCACTCATGAACTTGAGATCATGATTAATGATCTCGATTACCGCAATAAAATGGACATCAATAACCTGTTGGATTATCTGGGTAAAAATTATACATGTTCAGAGGTTTAGAGCTTAAAAGAAGTTGTGGATACCATCGAGAAAAACAATGTTGATGTTCAAGTTAAAGATGATACAATATCTTTGGAGTCAGTTACGCGTAAGGAAACACTTATCGCATCTAGAACTCTTCACAATTTTATGGTGCAATTCGAAAAGACAACATCAGAACTTTTGGATGAAATAAGAAAGTTAGAGATGAATTTCAACTATATTTAAATTTTAACAAAAAAAACAAAACACAATAGAATCATATTTCACTAAATTGTCTTAGATCTATTTGTACTTTTAAAGAATTATTAATTTATAATATTAATGGGACCATTATAAAGGGGTTTTCTAAAAATATATTATCTTATTTTCTTATCGAAATGGGTGACTTTTTTCATTGGCCCAAGTCGAGACCGCAAAAAAAAATTATTTTAGAGAGATTATTAATTTACCGAGTATTAATTTAGTAAGATTTTACTGTATTTATATAGAAATTTTATATTGTGTTTGGTTGTGTTTTAGTAATTCTACATAATTAATAGTCACATAATTTATGAGGAAATACATGTATAATTTTATGCAGAGTAGAAGGTGGAATAAGTTATGTGGATATTAGTTATACATGGATTAAAATAATAAAACTACATATTTACCCCTATCAAGTTACTTTCAAAAAAAATTATTATATGTACTTTTTTTAAAATTATATCATTTACTTTTTGTTACTTTAAAAAAAACAAGAGTTGAAAGTCTTTCCACATACAACTAATCGAGTCAATGATTAGTTTAACTTATACTATATGCATGTGGGTATTAGTTACATATTTTTAAATGTTATTGTACTTTGATAAAAATCGATCGAATTAGTCTAATTTGTTTACTTATTTGTTAGAGGTTCGGGTTTGATTTCGGCCTTGAAGTAGGTTATGGCTCCTTCTTTGATCATTTTCGAATTATTACAGTAGCATTTAGTCATGAAGTCTTAGATTAAGTTGAGCTTTAGTTTTGATTGGTGATGTAGGGTCCTTAGAATGTTTCTAGGTGGTTAAAACTTAGACTTGTGGGCATTGTTTTGGTTTGGTATGTTTATGTGGTTTTTTTATTATGTCACACATCGAGCCTACACCTTGGGCGGAACTGGCACTCGAGAACCATTGCTAGCCCCAAGCGAACCCTTGGCCTGACTTACTTACTCAGCGGAAGACTCTAAGCATTATTACAATGATCAATTGCACTTATAAAACAACTGTCTCAAATTAAGCTCAGAACGTTTAAGGATAAAACATTCAACTAGCCATAGATGGCAACTGAAGTCTTAACATAAGAAATAACAATGTAAAGACAATTGAACTACTAACTGTCTATGAAGCCTCTAAAACAAGGAGGGATGTCGGGACAAGACCCTCGATCATCCTAACAATTAAAGTACTAAAGCAATGTAAAATGAGCCCTCCGAAAAGCAAGAAGGCTCACCAACTGACTCTGAGTGCTCAACTGGATCAACGAGGTGCTGGATGATGATCCTGGTTACCTGTGTCTGCATCATAAAACGATGCAGGCCAAAAGGCATCAGTACATTGAATGTACGAGTATGCGAGGGAAAACCTAAATAAGACATAAGCTTGAAAGGAATCTGAAAAGAACACTTACCTTGGCTTTACTCAAACTCAAATGCAAGGTAAAACAACAATAATAGTGCAGTTTATACAAAGCATTTAAAACAATAGGTGAAAACTCAATGTATTAAAGAAAACACAGTAGCAACTCAATTACGTATAAAGTAATATAATATTGTGGGAGTTTCTCTAACCGACAACCACCACTATGAGCCAAAGTAATAATACAACGTCTTGCCCACGATGCCAGAACTGTCATTTACTTTGCCGTCGTATAGAACGCCTTAACTAAGTGGATCCACTAGTATATGCTAAAAACACTAATGAATCATCTAAAAAGTATGATTATTTCTACCCATGATGGCTACATGGTTTATAGAGACTTGAGTTATTATGAACTCGTGTCTCCATATCGGTGCTCAATACTACTCCCAATATATACTCAACTCATATGTTTTAAAACAAAACTCTTTCTGTGATTTGAGATAATTACTCAAAAACTAGCTAAAAGGCTCTTTTGGAAATCAGTGTTTCCTTTTTTGTTCAAATGTGAAGACATTTTAACTCTTGGGAATACTTAGTTCCCGTATACTCTTTTTTTTTTAAGAAAAGAACTTTGATCTTTACTCTTTACTCAACTCAAAACTCAAGTCTTAAAACAAAGTTAAAACATTTGCAAAAAACTTTTGAAATGACTCTAAGAACTCTCTAGACTTGGCTCTTAACTTTCCTTGAATTTGAATTTATGGATTCAAGGATTGTGATTTGTGATAGAAAGGATCTCATGATGTTTAGGAGTATTTTTAGATAGTTAAACATGAGAAACGATCAAGAAATCACTGTCTGGAAGCAAGTCTGCGACGCGGAGAAAAAATTTTCAACCCTGAGGAACAGGTCTGCGACGCGGACCTGGTACCCAGATTTGCCCAACTTGTTCATTCTTTACTTTCTAACACCAATTCGCTTAAACTCGGTTCTTTTTCTCAAATTCCCTTTAGATTCAGATAACCAGTACGTATACACAAGAATCTAATGCAAACAACTCAAGGAAACAACATTATAACCTCAAAGAACTCCTCAATCTCAACCTAACTTAAGACTGAAGGCCAATTTCAAGAACACCATTCAAGATTCATCAACTTTCAACTTTCTAGAACGGATTTAGCTGAAATAAACATGGTTGGAGCGTGGGTGAACGAACCCAACGCTATGAAAGTCTCACATACCTCGTAGGGATCACCCCTTGACGAAATCCACGATCTTAGCTTCAAGAACTTGACGATTCCTTGTATCTTCTCCTCTTTTCTCCTATTCTTTTCTCTTCTCTCAAAACCCTAACTCTAATTTCAAAAGCATAAACTGAATCCAATCAGTTTAGACCCCAAATTAATTACCAAAAACGAAATTAATTAATTGGGTTGTGAAAAGACCACAATACCCTTCTAAAATTCGGTTTTGACTTTCCTTATCTCAACAACCCAACTTCAAATGGGCATATCTCACTCATACAAACTCGAAACTGCGAAAACTCGGCGGCGTTGGAAAGATAATTCCAAGATCTTTCCTACAGTATCTGGAAGCGCACCTAAATCATCCTGAGCTAGAAGTTATGGTTGTTTAAAGTTGACCAAAAACTCAAACTTAACTTAACCAATTTTTCAGATTTTTCCTTCTTTCCTAAAATGACTCTTTCTAGTTCTTTCAAATAGCGAGATCTTACATGTTATTTAAAGATTTTATCGTATTATTACTATGTTTGTGGGCCTAAAGCCTTGAACTTTGACTTGAACTGGTTGGCGTTCTAGGTTAGTACTATTGTACTGAAACTGATATCTACCTGATTGATTGCGTGATGTAATTGATTTAAGAATGACTTGACTATATTTTGTATGAAATCATGCACGTTATCTGCATTTGGCATGTTTGTATCTAAAAATGAGAGAAAAAAATATATTTGAGACACCTAAATATTATAATACGATTTCTACTTGTTTGAGCTCTAAGATAGCGGATTGATGTTTTTACTAGCGGAAAAAACTTAAAATTTTAAGGAAAATGCACTTTTTTTAAAGGTTTTGTGTTTAAAAAAGATAATTACTTTAAGCTTATTTCACGTTCGAGGCTCGAGTTTTCGAGGCAAATACTTGATATTATAAGGTTTTTGGATAAAAGAAAGTCTATTCTTATTGATAAGCTTGATGAGGTACTTCAGGGTGGTCCGCAGATTGAATTCTGAGTTATATTGTCCTTGCACTGCATTTGTTGACAAGTTTGACGGATTATTTCAGGCGGCATTGAGGTTTTTAACGGGCTTCTATTTCTGTGCATTAGCCATATTACATCGCATCATCTTGTTTTATCTGTGTGGTTGTGGTTATACCTTGCATTTGATTGTTACGTGCTTGTTATTAGTATTTTTTCACTATCATTAGTGATGTGGCTATCATTCCTTAAATTGTTAAAAATTGTAGTCTTAGCACTATCGTATTCCTCATATATATATATATATGATCTTTTCGAACTCAGTCGGCCTATAGTGCCTCATGCTATATTTCTGCATCTTTTACTGATACAACTCATTTTACGAGTCACCCTAGCTGAGCATTAGATCTTTCTGTGGCCGTCGCAAACTTAGATCGTGGTGAGCTCTTGGCGTCCAAAGACTTGTTGATTTTCTCTCTTTTGTAATGTCTATGTATTTTATATGTTGATTAGATAGTTCTGTTGTAGATAGTTATTTTTGTAATTAGATGCTCTTGTATCGGTGACACCAGGTCTGGGGTGATTTTCTTTGTAAAGTTTGTTTTTCGGTCACTTTCAAGTATTTTTTTTTGTATATTTTGTATCGTAACTACATATCTATACTATGGGCTCCTCTTCTTATTAATACTACTTTCGTGTAGCTTTGTTTAAATGTATTTGTTGCTTTCCGTTTGTGATTTAGGCTTGCCTACTAGTGATTTTATGGTAGGCGCTATCATGAATCAATTTTGAATCGTGACAAAAATTAGTCATAGAGACTAGTAATTATCCTTTAGATATAGTTATCAAAAAATTTGATCATACATAGTTAATTCGTTTTGTATTTGAGGTACTTTCATCATATACTTTATCTTTATATTTTCAATGACGATTTTAATAAGACATAATCTATATATATATATATATATATATATATATATATATATATATAGCTAAATGATGAAACTGCTGATGTGACATGTCTCTAAGGCCACCATTTACAATTATCTTTTCTCTCATTTTTTTTTATTTTTTTCTCCTAATTTCTCCTCCATATAATAGCTTAATAAATGACGTAACAAACACCCCACAATTTAATTGTTTAGCTCCAACCTACATGTCACCTATTAAATTCAGATAATATTAAATTGCAGTAAAGCCCAGCCCACGTAAACAACTATAATGACCCAGCCCAGTAATTTATGATATTATAGCAAAATTTAATGCATACAATTAAGGTATATCAAGAGTAGTTATTACTATCCCACCTTTTCATATGCAATTATGTTGATATAAATATTATAAAAATAAGAGAGGCGTATGAATTCAAATAATTTGTTGGAATTTTTGGGTTGGCATCTTCTTCTCTACCTCTTTTGTTTTCTCCTCTTTTTTTTGCTTTTTGTGCAAAATTATGAAAAAAATTGTATTTGATTTTGTTTGCTTTTGTGATTTTTTTTTTGTTTAAAATTATGAAAAAGTTTGTATTTAATTTTGTAGGAGAATGGCCGCAATACTCAATTCTATATGAGTTGAAGTAACGACAATGAAGAAAATTAGAGAAAGAGGAATAAAATAATCAGAAGCTTCATGTTTTAAAGTTTTAGAGAGGAATAAGGTGAAGATATATTCAATATATGTATTTAATTTTTTTCGTTTCAATTCTTTTTTTACTTTTTGTTGGCATCCTTTTCAATGTTTGCTTAATTTCTATTTGAGGGTAAAGAAAAAATATCAATCATAACATACTACTCCAAGAGACCTTAGGAAAAGAAACAAAGCCAGGAGACAATTTCTCTCATTCATTAGTTTTTCTTTTCCACTTACAATCTATATATCTATATCTAAATCTCTATCTCTATATAATATAAAATTAGGTATAAAAATGACGTAACACAGAAAATTTCACTCCTTTTATTAATCCACAATAATAATAACAACAACAACAATAAGAATAAAAATAACAACAACAATAACAACAACTATTTATTTTATTTGTAAGAGTAAACTAAAGAAATCACTCCTTTAACTCAATTAATCTATATATTTATGTAGACCTTGTATGTAGTATCAAAATTTTACAATTCATTTCTTTTTTTTAAGGTTGTTGATTTGTTCTTTTTTTTATATTAATGCGGGATATATATTGTTGGTGAAAAAAATGTTAACATTACCCTATAAAGTTTAAGAGAAGGGAGAAAGGAAAATCTCAAATGTTAGGGAAAAGGGTATGAAAAATACTTCAACTTTGGTCGAAATTGTTGTTACGATACCAAACTTTGGAAATGACTTTTTACCCCCCTTACTATTTAATAGTGTGTTTTAAAAGGTATATATGTGCCTACGTGGACATCATAAATATTTCATCATTTTAAATAGTAATGTGTCCACGTGGGCACATATATACCTTTAAAATACACTATTAAATAGTGCAGGGGGGTAAAAGGTCCTCCATAAAGTTTGATATCGTAATAACAATTTCGGCCAAAGTTGGAGTATTTTTCAGACCCTTTTCCCTTCAATTTATTCTCATTGGACTATTTTTTTCTTTCTAGGCAAGCTTGAATTATTAGTTTTTATTCGTGATTTGCCTTACATGATAACATATTGATTTTCATCATATTGTTTGTTATTAAATTTTGCCATTTTGCCAACAAAATTTGTAACACTTACATTTTTGATGGCCAAGTATTAATATTAGCTAAGAATAATGTTTATCTTTTCTTCATTGTAAATCTATACTTTGAATAGAATGATACCATGACTTCTCTTTTAAAGCATAATGATTATTATTTTTGTGTGTGAGAGTAATATCTTCTTCTTCTTCTTTTTTTGTCTCTTTTAGTATTTACCATATCTCTTAAAAAATTTAAAAGATTATGCATTTTTTTCTTTGATTAATCTGTTTATTTATATAAATAACCATAAGGAAAAAAATATCTACATCTATAATAAATCAACACATAAATAAGGTGATGTGGAATCTCTCCATGTCTAACATCATAATTGTCACGATCCAGATCGTCGTGATTGACACCCACACAAATCATCTGGTGGGAGAACCATTACTACAATCCAAACAAACAAATTTTATGAAAACTAAGGCATTTAAGAATACGGAAGCAAATTTAAATGACTATAAAAATGGAGTCCCCATAAACTCCAAGGTTTTAACAAACAACTAACCAAACTAATGCGGAAGAATAACCCCTAGAACCTGAAAGTCATTGTACCAAAACTCTACTAACGACAAGTCTAAGAATAAGAGGTACAACCCCGAAACTAACAACACCTTAAACAATAGTCTGAGTTCGAAAAGAGTGGACTTAAACAAGAGAGACTCATGACAGCCTGAAAGAACTGGTTCACCCTTGAATCCGGTCACGCTCAATAGTCACCCAGCTGAGGTTTATCAATAGCCGCCTGAAGATGCTCTATACTCAACAAAGAATAAGCAAGTGCAATATCAGTACACAACCACAGTGTACTGGTAGGATCACGCGGATATCCCAAAAGTGAAACACATGCAAGTAACGACAACATTATAAGACAAGCATATACCAAACATATACAATATTAGTCATCTTTTTAGGATCAATGTAGCATCACACGTTCTAAATAATACACATTGGTTATCAATTTAGAGTAACATACAGTCTTCTAATATCAATCATCATTAGATATGAACGTAATCATCACAAGTAGATACACAACACAATTCAATGGTCCTCTCACGGAACCCAATTCAATGGTCTTCTCATGGAACCCAATTCAATGGTCCTCTCATGGAACCCACACCCAAACTGTTAGCATATCAAAACGTGGTACCCGATCTAATGTTTATGCCGGAACGTGGCAATCGATCCCATATTTATGCCGGAACGTGGCAAACGATCCCATATTTATACCAGAATGTGGCAACCGATCCCAGTTAGTGTGTCGGATCGTGACACCCGCCCATTCACATACTACAATCACAATTACAATATATATTCTCACAATCATACAACAAGAGGTGATTCATGGTATACAATTATTCGTTCATACTCATTTACATAGGGCGTGATCAATAATTCAACTTTTGCATACATACATGCAATACAATGAAGCAATTACAAACATATATCACACAAACATGAAATCACAACCATCACCTACCTCGAAACAAACTTGAAACCCTAAGAAACTTGATCCTTCCCTTTCCGGATTCGTTCCGCTTGTTCTTGGTCTACAAACAATCAATATAATACGGAAATCAATAAATAATCACTAATTACCCGAATTACTAACAATTCTATGAACCCTAGATCAAACTCATGATCCCAATTATCCAAATTAGGGTTGTTTCCAACATAGAATTTATAACAAAACCCTCCCCCATCAATATTCACTCATTTTATTACGTTCTACGGATCAAAAAATGGATTCGGGGATTGAAAAGCTTACCTTTAGTCTCAAGAATGGTGAAAAATGAGTAGGAGTCGCTTGGGGTTCGTTCCTTAGTTCTAAAAATCAAAAAGTGCCAAATAAAGTCGTTTAAGGGTTTATTTACGACTTTAAGTCGCGTCGAACCCGCCACAACGGCCCTCACTCCGCTGCAACGGCCCCGCCAGAGCGACACCAATCCCGTTAAAGCGGCTTGCACGGAACAAGTGAACTATTTAAAGAATTCCAAGACCCCCATTTCACAGCACACCTCTAACCAACGACGATCAGAAAATATCCTTTATGCTAAGATCGATTTCGGGAGTTCTACTCGCCCGAATTCAATTCCATAAAATTGTGCGGGTTCTTTAATGAGTTATCTAACTACTCATGTAATTAAAATCATAATTAACTCACTCGGTTGTTACCAGATTTCCCTACACCTTAAAGACTCTGATTTCGTCCAAATCTTGACTAGGTTGGGAAAATCCAATTACTACGAAAAAGTTTTTCGGCCTCAAATTCTTTCCCCATTGGCTTTTCCATAACGACGAAAATCAAGTCGTTACAATAGATACCAATTTACCCATCACTCGTCCCCGAGTGATCAACTATGAAGGACTGGCTAAAGTAAGGGTAGAGTAGTATTTGAATCATCGAATTACTGGAAATACTTGTATCGCATGCCCTTCTTACTGAATCTCATTACCCCCTAAGGGTTTCACATCTCCAACTTCAAACCAACCAATTGAATACCCACACATCCTCCCTTACAATGCCTCAATGAAGTCATCTCAACACTCGAGTGATAAATATTGATGTATGTAAGCTTAACTAATCAACAAAACGATTCCCAACAACCACCAAAGTTGATCGTACACACTTCTGCCACATGTTATCAAGGATCTTGACACAATCATCCAGACGAATCCTTTAACACTGAAGCATGATAAAATTTCAAGTCAATACTCGCTACAAATAGAAGTGAACCTGATACCAACTTTGTCACGACCCAGACCGTCATGATTGGCACCCACGCAAACCCTCCGATGGGAGAACCATTACTACAACCCAAACATCATAGTTCTCACCAATATCTCCATCCTACAACATAAATTCCCATGAGCTTAAGTTATAACAAATTTGATCTTTAGAAATCAGATACTCATCGAGAGATATGTCCAAGCATACAACCCCTCCAACAACACTATCGAAATGCTAAATTTAGTAATTGTATATTACCTCTTAAGAACAATAGAATTGGACCCAAAGATCCTCACATTCAACCACACATAATCGATACATGACCTCGACGACTAGAGGAAAATTAAGATTGACGAATAACCACAAATACGCATGGTAGCTCTTCTATAAATTCTCATAAGCAAGGTGGTACATGTAGACCCACTAAAATACTTTAACAACTCCAAGACAACACCAATTATGTCATTCAAAATAACCAAATCTTCCTAATCTTCCCACTTAACCAAGAGAACATCGCAGGATTTGGTACCTCTAATCCACCACTAGGGATCCACCCACAAAAGTGAAAACACACGAGAGCATAGCTAGTGAATCATACTCACAATACTAACAACCATCATAAACACTCCGACCATTTACATTATTATAAACCAACACTTTTAAATGAAACCTTTATTAGGTACTTTAACAATCAATAGTAGTAAACTTACGACTCAACCCAGGTGTAAGTCCTTTCAAATGTTTAATACCGGATATAATTGATCATTTCTCACCTTGCCAATTCATACCTTGACATAATACATCACCACGAATGTAGACTCAAAATGAAAAATCTGAATTGTAATTTCCACCGTATAACACAATCCCTTTCTCTATCAACATTAGCTTGTATTTTGAAGATTTTTATGAATTCATGGATCTCCGTTTATCAGTGATCGCATCTCCATCGATCTTACCATATCTTTCGCTAAAATTTCGATCATACTCATTACTAGACTAAAAAACAAAACCAAACACTTGTCATCACACTCAAGCTAATGTCCGCACACTCCTTTCTCAAGTCTCTTTCGATAGTTTTTGACCCATTTGATGGACTTGTGACACTATTACCATAGCCACAACAAAACGAATGAAATCACGTGTCTTTGAATCCAATTACCTACCCCTCTGAAGATATCCCTTTAGCCTTTGTAATCAAATAAAATATTCTTGCTCTCGCCTCTCTCTAAAGGTTGTACTACATTCCACTATATTTTCCTTTATTATAACTCTAGCTCTTTCAAATTCTATTCGAGTGGTGTCCCACCTTCTCTTAAAAATTTCCATACAACCATGTTACTCAGCAATATTAGAAAACCATGACCTTGGATACTCGCAAGTCATAATTACTATACAAATTTCGTTTAACCGCCAATCTCATTATATAGTTGCATCCCATCATAATCCATCACGAACTCATACCACCATTACACTCGGTTAGCCCTGACTATCACCACGAAGTCAATATTTTCATCGACATGGCACATCAAACTCAGGTATACACATCAAATTCAAAGGGCTGACCCAATTTTATACACATTTACTTACTAAACTGTTCAATTACCTTCAACCAGTATACTCAATAGGACTTTCTTTATCTATAAGCTTGTTACTTCGGTATCAATCCATTCATTTATGGCTTAAGATAAAATCATCAGTCCTCATACTACCTCATTCTTCTTAACAAACAAGACAAGAGCACCCCACGGGAAAGCACTAGGACGGATGAAACCTTTATCAAGAAGCCTTTGGATTTGAGCTTTAAGCTCTCTTAATTCTGACACCACCGTAATAAACTCAATAGAGGGGGATTCAACCTCAACATCCCGAATATGAGCCAATTACGCCAAACAATCCTACCCCACCAGTTTCCTAGCCCGAATGAAGGATATGATCTTATCTAGCTTAGTCTTGTACACCCCCTCCCACTCTAATCTTTCCCTACCGGGGATCTCTAGAGTTACTGACTTAGTATTATAATTAAGTCCAGTATAATAGGGAGACAACCAAGTCATGCCTAAGATTATATCAAGTCAGTCATATCTAGCATAACCAAATCAACCCAAATATGAAAATCCATAACCACAACAGGACAATACGATACACATGGGTGACTATGACTGACTCTTCAACTGGGGTAGAAACATGGATGGGGGCATCAAGCATATCACAAACCATATCAAATCCCATGGCAATTGAACTGACACATACGAATAAGTAGGACCCGGATCAAATAAAATAATAGACATCCGTGCACAGACAAGAGTAGCTCTTGTGACCACTGCATCACGCTCTCAAACTCGGTCTTATTCAGAAAAACATAAAACTGAGCCATGTCCTCTTGACAGGCAACCTATTTGCCTGGTTGCACTACTCCTCTACTTGTATTACCATTTTCCCAGCCTCCACAGCCTTACTGATTTCCTCCTCATATGCCCAAGTTCTTGATGAGTCCATGATTTGGACTCATTTAGGGCTTATTTTTTTATAGAATTAAGTCCCTCAAATGCATATTTTGTCTCAGAAACTGATGTAAATGTTTGAATTTCAGGTATTTGAACTTAGAGACAATGAATGGACACTATGGAGCAAGGTTGTCTGAGGATCGCCCAATCCATTGGGAGTGTCGTCGAACAGCCTTGAGCTCTCCCATTGTTCCAGTGTGCAAAGCCCTAAAGGACAAAATCAACTAGGCGATAGAAAGGAGCACTCGATGAGTCGTCGAACAATTCCGTGATGCAGTACTCTGTCGCCCAAAGTCACAGAGTCGGAAGTGCTGACGGCCAAAGTGAAAAGGCGTTAGACTTGACCAAAGGGCGGATCGCCGACTGGATCGGCGATCCCGACTAACTTCACCGAATGGATCCATCACAACACACTTTCTGAAATCTATAAATACTTGTTTAATTTATGTAGCTTGGTATTTATCACTTAATCAGAATTTTAGAGAGAACATTTTAGCTCTAAGTTTTGAGAGACATTTTTCTTGAGCTTGAAGGGTATTTTTTCTCTAATATCAAATTCATTTAGCTTATTATTGTTTCAATTTATATTATTACGTATATCTGCAGCAACAAGTTGTTCACTTATGCTTAATTCAATTGTGGGATTCAGAAAACGATTGATGATCACATTAGTAGTTGGATGAACAAAAGCATATTGTTTACCGGTCGGCGAAGAAAGAATTATTCTAAGATCGACATCACACCCTCTAACAAGTTCACTAGCTTTTGTATATAAGCGAGAACGACGTTTAGAGAATGTACAATATCGATCATCTTTATCTTCTATTTTCACAAAAGAAATTTTCCGGCATCCTGCAGTTTTTTTACCCTTCATGTTAGAAAATAATAAAATATAATGATTAAATATTTTCAAGAATTGTGACTTATAAAAAAATGAAATATCACAAGTATTTATATACATAAATTGAAAATGTATTCAGAATGGCCATTGAATTTCTAGTCAAATATTACAATAGAAAGTACGGAAAAAGGGTCAAAATTACCCCTAAACTATGTGAAATAGATCAATTATACCCTCCGTTACATTTTGGGATAAAAAATACCCCCGTTGTTATCCGAAGAGACCACAAATACCCTCAAGAGTTAATTTCCCAAATTTTTAATGATGTAGCAAGCCACATGGAACTACTCTCTCCACCTAAACTGCCAACTAGGATTCTCACTAACCCATCATCTTCCCAAATCAAATTAAATTCCCCTTCCCTTCATTAATCATTGTTGACTTCTAAAATTTACAGTGTTCTACCCTTACCATCAATGACACCCTTTTTTTTCTTTCATGAATTCAATTAGTGATAATTGATTATTACACCTCTAAAATCAAAACAAGTTAGCAATAACCTGATTAGTATTACCTTATTCATCTTGCCCGAGTGACAAAAGTTTTATCTTTAGTTCCCATCATGAAGTAGTGTATATGACCACAAAGAAGAGTAGCAATCTTCAAAACTAAAAACCTGATCAACATATAAAATTTAATGGAAACCATTGCTTGAAAACTAAACTAAAAAACTCATTGCTTGAAACTTTTAATGGAAAAGGTTTAATTTTTCTCTCAAAACTAGAGTTTGATTTGGGAGGATGAGTTGATGGTTAACAAGAATGAGTTAGTGGAAATCTTAGTTGGCAGCTTAGGTGGAGGGATCAGTTCCACGTGACTTGCCACGTCATTAAAAATTTGGGATGTTAACTCTTGAGGGTATTTATGGTCTCTTGGAATAACGACATGGGAATTTTTTACCCCAAAATATAACGGAGGGTATACGTGATCTATTTCGCATAGTTAAGGGACAATTTTGACCCTAATCCGTAGAAAGTAATCTTATTTTCATATTGAAAATTATAGCATGAAATTTATATTGCATTGATATTAAAATCTGAGTTTTATGATGATATCAATGAATCTGAAATTTTCAGTAAAAATAGGTAAGTTATATAATGTACTAAATGAAATTTATCAACTAGTAATTGATCATTGCCAATAGAATTTGTTGGAACACTAATTATGTACCAAATCTTTCAAAAAAAATATAGCAACTAAATATAATTTAGCAATTACTCAATAAAAATTGACATTTCATTTAACATGATAAGAAAATTGTGTTAATATACTTTAAAGTTTAAACATAAACAGATCTTTCGCCTGGATTAACACATATAATTTGGCTTCACAATAAATGTAATAGTAAATATTTTAATAAATAACTATAATGAAATTATACTTTCAACATGCATTAAAAGTAAGCAAATATGAATTTAACTTTTGAATTTTGAAATATGTTAATATGCTCATTGAAATAAGATATTTTTTTTCCAGATTTTATATTTATTTATTTATTGAAAATGCATTAACTTAAAAATGAAATCTCATTTCTAGATCAAATAATTTAAAATGAAAAATATAACAAACTAATACCTCTACTTTGTATCTACAATACAAAACATGAAGATAAAATTATTGATATGCATCATTGATAAAAATAAGATAGAAGAAAACCTCATGTCAAATGAAGTATCAAAGGATTAATAATAGACTAACTATTATTATAGTGATTTTATTTGTTTGTCATATTCACAATAAAGAATTAATAATAAAAAACAACATTTCACTTTTACATAAATAGTTATGCAAAAAAATTGTTAAAAAAAAAAATCATTCTCTCTCATATCTCCCAGGTGCACAATAATGTGTTGTTAACGTGCACCTCCAAGTCAGAATGGCTAGTGAAAGACCGAAAAAGATTGGTAACATGAAAGTACGATCGAAAACAACAACTATTAAAAAGGGACAATCACTATTGACGAAGCAAGGGATTCCTAAAATGATGAGAAAAACCCATTTGAAATCCTCTATTGAAAGGAGGTACGACCATGGGCGGAGCTAGCATAGAGTTAGGGGTTCATCCGAACCCCTTCAGCGGAAAATATTACTATTTATACATGGTTAACATTATTTTTTATGTATATACAGTAAATGTCGAACCTCCTTCGATTAGTTCGTAATTTACTTCTTCAGACTTTGAACCCCTTATTAAAAATCCTAGCTCTGCCACTGAGTACGACCACTATTGACAAGCAATATGGGTGGTTTGGGATCCTAGAAACATGAGAAAGATTAGGAAAGCTGACATATCTCAAATATATCGCGCAAAATTCAGTAATTGATAGAAAAACGAATATTCAGCAATTGACATAGAAAAACGAACCTAAAATTTTCATTACTAGGTTCCTACAAGTTGGTTCACGAGTCGTGAATCATGTAACAACTTGTTCCATCATTATTTGAAAGGAATCTCGTTACTGGACCTCCAATTGTGTTTGAAACATGTTGTTAAATTTATCATGGTGACATTATAGAAAATTTAGAATTTGAAATTGATATGCCCTGACATCACCCTGCTATAACGTGAATTTCCTCGCTAAGGCGCTATCGTTGTAGTGGCCGTCGGATCGCTATAGCGGGGTTGATGGACCAGAACTTAGAAAACATGGATTTTATAATTTGAGTACTCTTCTTCTTCAGTGGTAAAGAAATGAGGGTTAGTCCAAAATCCCTCCTACACTACTCTTAAGTTGGGAATAATGAAGAAGGAGGATTCCTGCGCAAATAGGATAAAACCTCATGGATTCTTAGCCTACTTCCTTTAGGATTTTCCCCCACCCCCTCAATGCAGCCAGAAGTTTGTGTTTAGATTTATGCAGAACTTGCTTGAAGTTCATGTAGGCTAGGCTTAACTGAGTAGTTAGACCTGTCTCTAAATACATAATACGTTATAGATTGACAACAGATTTTGTGCATAGGCTTTCGGACACATAGTCTGAATGGACTAATGCATTGATTATTATTATTTAGGGTGGTAAGTCACTTGATTAGTAATGTTGGTCTTACGACTAGTGCTGAGTGTTATTCTGTGGGTGGTAGCATGTGGGTATTTGGATTATGAGGAGGAAATTTGTCCGGAAAAGGTCACTTAAGGTAGTTGATAGTTGAATTGTTCCCAATTTATGTTATGTGGGCATGTTAACTATTTCATTAGGATCACGTGTCCAATACTTGTTTAGGGAGAAATACATGTGAAATGATATCTTGCTGTCAATCTCATACAATGGACTTGTTTTAATTGCTTGTGGTCTTACAAGTGTGGTTGTATTCATGGTGGTCGTGATTTGGTGATATTTGTAATTTTTCGTTGGTTCGGGTATCATGCTTGGTACGGGATATCTATCCCATGGCTTGGATACTACGCCTAGTATTGAATATCTATTTGTAGGATCGGATACCATACTTGGTACAAATTCTATTATGATTGACTCAGATATCATGACTGGTACATGTTTGATTTTTCATTTGTGTGTCAGTTCCATGAGCGGATCAGGTTCATTTATTGTGATGTATTGTTATATGTCGGATCATGAGTGGCAAAATTATTTTGTTTAAATGTTGGAGTACTTTTTGAGTTGACCGGATTTCATATTAAACACCGTAGAAATGTCTTAGGGATCATTGGGTTTCCCTGGCTACATGAAAGGTGTATTGAGTTCATGTATGAGATGTTGTCGTGGTTTGGCCATGTTCTATATCATTGTTAATTTAGGTTTTAGATTGAGAGTTTACTTACATTCACTAACTTGAGCGGTATATGTCTGTCTTAGGGATTAAGGAAGAAATTTGCAAGTGGTTCCCTAGATTAGCTAAGGGCTAGAGGAGTTGACATGAGATCTTAAGGGTGACAAACTGGCTGATGGAGACAGTAAGTTGAAGCCGAGACTTAAATCAATAAGATAATCATATAGTTGGTAAGACAGTTAGGCTAGGAAAGCCCTAGTGTGACAAGGGGGGGGTGGGGTTTAGGTTATAACAGGATAAAAAGGTGGAATGGTTCCTAATAGAGGAGTTGGCAGGTAGGGAGACTAGGAATATAATGTATGTGTCCATGGGAGTATACCATATAGTAAGGGTTGTTGTTAAAGATTGAAATTGTATAACTCAAGTTGTATGTTTCTTCTGAATATTTACATGTTATTATGTACTGGGTTCAGGTCGACCAATAATTCTTATCAGTATATTTTTTTTACTAACACTATCTTGCTATGCCACTTGGTATAGTCTAGTTGCAGGATCAGTGATGTTTCCTAGGTGATTACGATGGTGATCTCCAACTAATTCTACTCTTTCCTTTATGGTGGGAGCTATGTCTGTTTTCACATCATTCATATTCTTAGAAGCTATTTTACCGTTTAGACTAGTTTTTAAAAGGGGGGGGGGTTCAATTATTTTGATTTTTTTCCCTTGTATCGAGTTTACATAGTTGTTTTTAAGGGAACAAGGCTTTCAAACGTTTTCTTTAATTTGCACATTGTTAATTTTAAATTGGGTTGTTAGGGTTCTCCTATATAGGTGTTAAAATAGGTGACTTCACAACTCAGTTGTTGGGGTCGTGACAAACCAGGTCCACAATACGAGGACACAATTGTAGAAATAACTCATAGTCAGCTCAGTTCCCACGACTGGCAGTACGAGTTGTAAGCTAGGTCCACGATTCTTACCACTAGTTGTGAAGAGATTCAAAGACTTTCAGTTTTAGTCTCATGCCATACGAGTCATACTTTGATGGTATGACACGTACCTTGGACCCATGGAAGGGTCCCTAGCTAGATTCCACGTTTAATAGTACGACTCGTACCTTGTAAGTATAGTCCATACCTAGGACTTGTGGAGAAGTCCTAGACTCGCCAAATCGACTCCAGTGATCACGATCGGCATTACTTTAATCCATGGGTAAATCCAGAAAATCTAGACACCACCTAAGTGACCACGACTTGTGGAATTGAGGTACTGCCTGTATAGTGACCCGTTGATCACTCTTTTCAATGATTTTAAAACGTATTCTTCATGGGTATTTTCATCTTTTCCTTTCCTTCCTTAGCCTAAACATATCAAGCATTCAGCTTCTCTTTTAACCTACACTCTCAACTCCCAAACTTAGAATAAACTACAATAAAATCTAAAACTAGGATTGGTCATCTCTAAACTTCTATTCAAGAGAATTCTACTAATGTTTTTTCTTTCAGGTATGGAGGATTTTATCAATGAGTATTCTCTCACCCACTGAGTCCCAAAAGTGAACTTTGTTCCTCAGTTATTTAATTCTACAAAATCTAATGTTTGTGAAAAGTATAGATTTCATTATATTTTAGTTTCTTCTCGTGAATAGTCTGCAGATACATATTTTTCCACGTCATTCAGTATCGTTATTTAAGAGTACTTTCATGAACCCTCATAACACGGAGATTTCATGCCTTCAAACTTGTGTTGTTTAAATTGCATAGTTTCATTCAAAATACAAAAAAATGTCATAATTTACCTTTTACTCAGTTTTTCAGTTACACGTATTTAAAGATGCTTTTAGATAAAGTGTCTCAGATTTTCAGTGTTATTGAGCTACCTAGTTTATTAACATAATTTATCTATGAGTATTACTTAGTTTCGAACGAACTCAAGGATGAAGGCTTACCCGTCTATTAAGCTAATAACTTTTAGTAGTAATCCCTAAGTCCTAACATTATATGCCACCATAGGTTCTAAAGGCTCACCTATCAGACTAGGCTTGACACCTTAGTTTTCAAAAAGTTAGAATTAGCTGGTGGTTGCCCCAACAACTCATCATAATAGAGGTTTTCAGATGGGGAGTATTTTCACCTTTATGGTTTTGTTAGATATTTTCCATTTTTGATTATTAAGGAAGATTTAGATTTATTTTTATTTTTATGGTTGAGTTTCTGCATCAGATATGTCAATTTTTATGTATGAATCATAGTGTCATGTAAGGCTGGCAAACGGACAGGACCGGATCAACAGGACCGGTTTTACCGGAACCGGTCCTCGTTACCGGATTTCGTTACCGGAACCGGATCTTACCGGAACCGGTTTTACCGGAAATTTCCAAAGGTTCCGTCCGGTCCCTTAGTTACCGGATTGGAACCGGTTTGGACCGGACCGGAACCGGTTCTTA
>JAJOOO010003169.1:0-22622 GCA_029582685.1 Solanum piurae | reverse complement strand
GCGACCCCACCGCCTTAAGCTCCTCTTCCTCAGCAAGTAAATTGTGGACATAACCACACCGCGTACAACTCCCAGAAAAAACCAGCAGCTTTCAACGACAAAACGGAGGCAAATTCACGGCGTCTTCACGGTCTCAAAGTTCCGTCAATACGCACGGAAAAGCAGCAACTGAGGTGCAGCGCTGCGAAATTTTGTTTTCTTCTCCAACGTACCTATCCGCATTAATATCACAGCAGCAAAGGCAAGCACGCGTTTTCCCCCCTTTCCTCTTCCGGAATGGGGTGAAAATTGCAAGGAAAAGGTGTTTGCCTAACTTGGTGAAAGAAATTTTGGAAGTTTGAATTTGAATTTGGGTTCTTTTTGTCCAGATTTGGATCCGTTTTTCCACCCAAAAATCGAACCCTATCTCCTTCTATATATTCCTTTTTTTATTGTTTCAGGGGAGGAGGGGAGAACACGGAGAGAAGGATAGAGAAAATCATAGTTAAAAGAGAAAAGGTTTTTTTTTTAAGTTTGCGAATAGAGAGTTGAGATTTGAACATAAATATTTTTCAGTAGCTTCAAAAGGATTTGAGTCTTCCTCTAATTCTGTTTCGCCTTTCTCGCCTCGCCAAAGATCACCTGAGTTCTCGGAGGTTAGTGGTGAAAGAGGCGCTGCTCGTCTGCTCATTTTCAATCCCATTCGCTGCCTCAAAAAAGGTATACAACCTCGCCTATTTTCATAGTTTTATTTTTGACTTGAACCTTTATTTGTTCATAGTGGGTTATACTGTTGTGATGGTTCATCAAGGATAGAGTTTCTCCATGTGATAGAAGTTGTGTTTCGTTTGCTTGTTCGAATTATGATCCAAGCATATATGGGTGGATGACAAAAGTATATTTAAAAATTGATTTCTAACCTCAATCCTTTATTGCTCTTATTTATTTTATTTCGGGTTCTTTCCATCCATTTCCTTTGCATAGTTGTCTGTCTAGATGTTATACCCGGCTTAGTTTTCTCCTGGTCGCTGTGAATCTGTAGTGGTTAAGCGGTCGCATAAATTGCTTGAGATATTCTACCCCGGTTAGCAACACTTATACATTTTCAATTTATATTTTGACACTTCTTAATAAAAATCATGACTCCGTCACTAGATACATTAACACTAAATTTAATTTCCTAAGTAATGACAGTATCATATACTCTCTCCATTTTATAATCTTTGTTTTATATATATATATATATATATAGCTAAATATACATTTTGTTAATGATGCTTTGAAATCGTTAATTTGATTACTATTTCATATTATTTAGAACTTTTTTTTTTATTTTGAAAGCAGTGAGATAATGTGAAAATGAATGGAGTCAGAAGAGAAGCAATGAAATAAGGGCATCTTTGAAAATCAATTCCCTTGAGTTGTATTAATTTGTCCATAAGGAGACAAAAAATGATTATTATCATTTTGTCATCTTATTCCTTGTATCAAATAATCACATAAAAATTATAGGAATCAGTTTTAGAGTCTAAAGTCTAAACATCGTTAACAAAGTTATTCTTAATAAAATACACTCTTGATTAATATAAAAAATAATTGCTAGATTGTTGACTTTTTTTTCTTTTTTTTTTAATAACAACAAAAATTGAGAACTTATCAAAAATGTTTATTTTCTACGTTGTTGAAGAATTGTGCCGCTTTAACAGGGGTGAAGCTCTGGTGTTGTTCGAATATCCAGTTGAACACTCTTTGTTAGAGAATTGCATTATATAAATCAAATATGACCTTCGCGTTTTCGCCTCAAGTTGGATTAATGAATTAAGACATTCATATTTTGAGTTTATTTAGTGTCTTTATATCTATCGTTTCGAATTTAGTTGAGTATTTTAATCCTTCCAATTTGAAGTGTTGATGTCCAAAGTTTTTCTTCCCTTATTTAACTTGGAATAAACAAATGGTCCAATTAAGTATAAGCCCCCTTTGTATTGTATGACCAGTTTTCTGGCAATGACATTTGATTGTTTAGATATATCAAAGAGGCTTAGTTATGTCACTTGCTTGTTCATGAATGTTTCTTTGTCAATATAACAACTTGGAGAAATCAGTTTGTATGTATTTATGTGTTTTCGCTTCAATTGTATATGACAACCCCCTTGTTCCATTTCCCTTTAGTGGTGTAGTTTCATTTCATTTATTTATAATGTTGTCACGCAAATATTAATTTTCTTTCTTTTTGTGTATGTGAAATTCGTCCGAGTTCGCCATGAACTCCCTCCTCCTCCTCCCTTTGCATGTCATTTGGCCACAAAGGCCCAAATTTCTTTATTTGAGTCAGGCAGCAGGAAATTGACGAACAGGTCATTTTCAGAGGTGAAACACATGCTGAAAAATAAAGATATGGACAGTATATTGGCTGCATGCGGTGGCATACCTCAATATACATGGTGAAAATATAGCGTACAGGTCAAGAAACATCGAAAACACAGGAACACATGAGCTGAAATTATAAAGACACAGCTTTGAGGCCCAAACTTATGTTTGGGTATTTTAGTAGTAGGACAGGTGCATCAAGATTTAGAATTTTGGGCCAAAGGCCCAAAATCAATATTTCTTTCCCTTCTCCTCTTCATTTTTGCTTGATATTGTATTTGACTAACTTTGTTTACTTTATGATTTGATTTAATTAAACTCCCGTAGATAGCCATTTCATATTTATATTAAAATTAAAATATTTATATTTTATACTTAACTTTACTTCTATTATTGTCTCTACAACTTGCAATTACTTCCCTTAAGAATGACCCCCCGACCTAGTTTATTTCCCTAAAAAAAATAAAATAATCAATTAGAAAGAAAAAAAAATATAACAAAAAATATATAATAATAATAATAAAAATGAGTCTTTTACTTAGTCATTATTTTTTCAAAATTGGTCAATGTCGTTTTAGTCAAATCGCCGGTCAACCGCAAGTTAGCGGGCATTTCGAGGGCCTAACACCTTCTCGAAATGTACATTGAACTTCGAACTCTTTCTATTTTCAATCGATTTTATCTGTTTAGATCTTTTGAAAACTTTAGATTTTTTTTTTTTTTTCTTGATTTTTTACTAAAAATTAAGTGGCGACTCTGTTCTTTTGGAAATTCGATTTCTCTTAAATCATAAGTTTAATCGATTTTTCGAAAACTCAGTCATTTTCCTTTTACATATATTTTTAAGTAAAACAGAATTTTAGGTCCCAGTACTTGACCTACAAATCATCCTAGACCTACAAATCATCCTAGACCCTATTTAAGCCTTTTTAGGCCAAATATTTAACTAGATCATTCTTCAAATTTCCCCAAATTCCTTCAAGTTCTTTCCCAATATTTCTCTCTTTAAAGCTTGAAGAAGAAGGCTAGGATTTCAAGGTCAAGTCTCTGAATTCACCATTAACTGTGAGCTTTTGGCATCAAGGTATGATATTATTCACCTATGGAGTCCTTTCCTCCATAAGGTTCCCAAATTCTCCAATTTTACAAGTTAGAATCTCCGATTGAAATTAGGATTTTATTCAATCTCATGGGTTCTTTTCAATTATGATTTAATTGATTGTTTTATGTACTTTTATGCATGAATTGAGATAATTACATGTTTTTGAGTTGAATTCACTTGAACCCATGCATGATCCATGATTTCTAGAATTGATCATATGATGAAGCTTTTGAATCATGAATTATGAATTTATAAAGATGTGCATGTTCTTTATGAAAGTGATAAAATTGTTTTAAGGTTGCTTTGAGAGTAAAGCACGATGTTGCCATTGTTATTGTGAAATGATTTCTCACACACTACTCATAACATGATTGTGAAAGGATTTTCTCACATAAAGGATTCATAAGGTTGAAAGGTTTTCTCACCTAAGATGAATCAAGATTAAAGGAGCTATTCTAGTGAAATCTGGCTTGGATTGACTACTTAATGTGCCCTTCCATGGATGATAAGACAAGCGGAGATTACCCATATCCCATAATGATAAGAAAAGTTAAGATTAATGACTATTCTATGGGATTTATGCTTAGCACCGAGTGGACAAGTGACGATTACCCATGTCCCATAACTATGTTCCACCATAGGTTGTCTAGATAGCCATTAGCTAGTGGATCCACCTAAGCTAGAAGTTCATAGTTCTTACCTTGACAAGTAAGGACATATTTTTTCGGTGTGGGGTAGACACCGGATTTCATGTTATAGCTCACATGGTCTATGTCGGTTAAAGGTATATCTCCCACAATAATGAACTAATGTTACTTTCTAAAAGTATCTCAAATGGGGTTTTTAAAGATGTTTAGCTTGCATTGACCATGATTATGACTTATGTTTTCTAACATGTTATTCTATGATTTATCTTGGTCATTGCATGTCATGTAAAGTTCTTTTTTAGTATGATTTCATAATTCTTATGCATTGCTATCATACTTGGTAAATTCCATGTACTAACGCATACTTCTGCCTACATTGTTTCACTAATGTAGGGTCCAACGCTCCTACCTCCCATACTCGTGGCTAGTGATCCCATATAGAGATTGAAGATTGGTGAGTCCTCATGATCCGAGGACCGAGATTCATTTATTGCTTTCATGTCTTTTCCTTTCGGATATTGTATGTGATGTATGAGTTACGTTCCAATCACTCATTTGATGTAATAGATGACTTTGAGACTTATGTTAGACTTCCGCTACTTTTGTCAAACTCTTATACTTGAAAAACTACTTTTAAACTCTTTGGATTTTCTATTATCTTGTATGATGTATGCTAAGTGGCTTGTGTAGGGTGTCTCGGGGTCTTATACGCCATGTCAGGTCTAGGGTGTTCTTTGGGTTGTGAGAACTCTGAAATTCAAAGATGGGGGCATTTTATGGAGCCTGAAGAATTCAATCTGTAATTAACTTTACAGTGAAGGTGGATTCTTTTTAAGATTAGGACAAAGTTGGTCAGCATGGAGGATGCATGTATCCATAAAAAAATGATCAAAAAGTCTAGCAAACATTTAAAAGCTTTACATTAATCCTAAAGTGTGTTGGTTTTTTTCTGTTTGTGTGGCAGTAAGAGTGCCATGTTTCACAGTTGAAAATGGTAGACGATTGTCAAAGCTCCAAATCAGTGGTTTATGCATAGTAGAAATTTCGGTAAGGAAGACTTCAAAAGCGCTAGATTTGGTAAATCCTGAGGGTGCGGGTATTCTTAACAAAATGGATAGAATTGCTATCTAGCATTTAAAAGGCTATTAAATTCACATTTGGTAAGTTGTTAATGTGCAAGTGTATGGGACTGTGAAAGTCGAAATATAAGTAGAATGTATCAAAATGTTCTTTAATCTTGTGGTCTTATACATGTCATGGGGAAAGTCAACATTCTTTTTGAAGCGGATTAAAAGGAAAGTAACACAAGCAAATTAAAACGGAGGGAATAGCATTTACATAGTTGTAAGCTGCCTAAGAGTGTCTGAGAAATATTGATATCCCTATCTGTCTATGGTATATTACCACCGTCTAATTCTAAATTCTTAGAACTGCAGGCACCGCCAACTCGTGCCAAATCACTGAGGTTGGGCAGAAGGAAGAGCTGCAATGACTCAATTGGTTTAGACAAAGGGATGGAAACTTATGAACGAGGAACTCGCCAGTCTTGAAGTTAACAATGAAAATGATGTTTTCGGTTCTAGAAATATGAAAGATCGCATAAATATTCAGAATGGTAACAACGAAGCCAATCATGTTTGGGAGGTAAATGAGTCATAAATGACTAAGATGCGTGAAGAAATGAATGTGGACACTAGTGTTCATTCTTGAGACTTTTGTGAGTCTTCTAATATAATAAGATTAACAACTTCTCCATTCTTGGTTTTGCTTCTAGTTAAGCTGTAATGGTTGTGCATTTGACTGCTTTTAGAACTGCAGTCGAAGATGGTAGTATGCCTAAGCAGGAAAAGTAGTAGTTACTTCACAAGAGAGGTGGGCGAAAATTGGCAAGTCCTAAGCAGGCAAAAAATCTTAGATTTGAATCTCCATTTTTCTATGCTTTTTATCCCTTATCCATGGATGAAATGCATTAAAGGTGAGAGACTTTCTTTAAACTTAATGGCTAATAAAATAGCCATTATATGTTAAAATCTATTGCATGTACTTTGATAATCAACAATGAAATTTTACACATTTTTGGTTATCATAACCAGAATCTATATAGCATGTTAAAGCATCAGAGTAATTGAAAAGTGTGTTGGCGATGGAGTGTTATTCAGGATTATGGATAAGGGTAGTGATGTTAAGATTAAGAGGTTAGTCTATCCGAGTTCATGGGGGAAAGTAAAAGCATTCAAGTGCGGTATTCAACTATCTCGCTTAATGTAATCATTGCTTTAAGCGCCAATGCGATGCCTTTAAGCAAAACTGTATTTGACCGTCCGGATCTAATGCAAGTGAGAACTTCCTATGTATTTCAGTTTTTTTTGGTTTACCCTTTTTCTCTTGCAATATAATTAACTTGTTATTTGCAAGTATGTGAGTAAATTAAACAACACTTCTCCAAGGTGATAAAAGCAGCAAGCAAATTGCTTTCTTGCGATGAAAAAGTATCGAAATAAGATGCTTTGAGATCATACTAGTTAAGTGAGATGAATGATGATGATTTTTACTTTTTGTAAATAAAAAAAAAAACTAACCTTTCTTTCAATTCTACTATTGTCCACATGCATGATATATTTTTGTATCCACCGTAAATTGTTCTACTAGTTTATCTGTTTACTTTTTCTTGAATAATAATGCAGACCATTAGAGATTCAGTTTCAGAAAATAAGAGTTGTGCTAACCATAAGCAATGCAGCTATAACATTGAACATGCTTCACTCGCGGGGAAGCAATAATGAAGGCACTAAGAATGACAGAGGTACAGCCTACAAGTTTATTTGTTTTTCACCCCCCAGTCTAGGTGGATTATTAGTACTTCCATGTACCATCCACATGTATCAAACACCCAACCTACCGGTTGGAAATGGAGGTGCTCTACAAACTAAGCAAGCTTCATGGTCAATTATATACTCTCTTCATAATTGCTAATCCTGACAGGAAACATCTAAACAAAAACAAAAGCACAACGGTAGAACTAAGCAACTATCTACCTTGTGGATTTACAATTTGTGAGAAGACAGCATCCGTGCTGTGCTCCTCTGACTCCTTACCTTCTTCTGCAACCGTTAACAACTCTGTATGCATAGCATAGGCATCATTAGCTTTCTGTTCTGCCACCATTTTTGGTTCATCAGGATCACTTTGCAACTGAAGGCAGTACTCAAGATTCCACAGCACTGAACCCATTGAAGGACGATCAGTTCCGTGATCAGACAAACAACTCACTGCTGTATCGATGAATTGCTTCAAACATTCTTGTATAATCTCCCCCTTAATATGTGGATCCATAAGTTCCTTGGTAGTATTTTTCCTATGGCAGTGTAATGCCCAATCTGCTAGACTGACTTGTTCCTTTGGAAGACTAGCATTTAGAGCTGGTCTTCCAGACAGTACTTCAAATAGGACAACACCAAAAGAGTAGACATCAGATTTTTCTGTCAGTTGCTGTCTTCTGAAATACTCTGGATCCAAGTATCCAAAACTTCCTTTTACCATTGTACTAACATGAGTTTGTTGGAGATTAGGTCCCGTTTTCGAGAGCCCGAAATCAGAAACTTTTGCCACCCACTTGTCATCCACCAAAATGTTTGTAGTTTTCACATCCCTATGGATGATAGTGTACCTTGCACCAGTGTGAAGATAGTGAAGACCTCTGGCTGCACCAATACAAATTTCCAACCTTTGCTTCCATGATAAGGATGGCTTGTTGTGCTTGTAAAGGTGCTCTCTCAATGTCCCATTAGCCATGTAATCATAGACTAATATCATCTCATCATTCTCTTCACAAGCCCCAATCAGTGAGACTAAGTGTCTATGTCTAAGTTTTGAAAGCAATTCAATCTCAGTTTGGAACTCATGAAGACCTTGTTCAGAAGAAGGGTTTGCTCTCTTAATAGCAACCGTAGTCCCTCCATCAATCTCTCCTCTATAGACTTTACCAAATCCTCCAACTCCAATAACTCGTGACTCGTCAAAATTCTTTGTACCTTGTTTTATCTCAGCTAAGGTGAAGTACCTACAAAGGCCTCCACCAATGTTGGAAATGTGACTACTGCCACTGCTTTTACCTGAGATAGTTGTTCTAGTTTCTGTACTCCTAGAACTATAAATAGGTAACCAACCACCTCTGCTAGACTTATTCCCTCCATTGTTTATATTCTTCCTTCGCTTGACAAAAGTAAGTACAACAACAACAATACTAAGGCCAGCTGTCATTCCTGCCACCGAACCAACTATGATGCCTTTCTTACTAGTTTTGTTTGATGCAAATGCTGGTTTTGACTGAGAATCGGTGTCTGTAGCTGCTAGGGGTGGTGATGGCACAGGATTGGGCCCTGCCAAATTCCCTGTTGTATCGTTGATCTTAAAAATCTCTAATCCATTGAGGATTGCATCATAAAACTCGGCCTTCGTCTCATCAGTAGGATGTAAAGCTACCCACATTTCATCATCACCAGTTTGATATAATACAAAGTCCTTGTATGCTGGCACATTTTGAGCAGAAGACCACGCAATCACATCAGCTTCTTCTAAAGCAGTCTGATTATTAAGAAATATCTGGAACACCCTCTGATTCATCCTTTTCATTTGAAAATCACAGAAATGTAACCTCACAAGATATGTGAAATTTGTATCAACTTGGAAGATCCAAGTGAGATTATAATTTCTATTAACATCAGGATTTGGCCCCATCGATCGTGCTGTCCTATAAACATCCTCCGGAGCAATGTAATTAGGTAAATTAGAAGGATATGAAATTTTCATACTATTATTAGCTGCAGATGTGATACCAAAAGATGCACCAAACAAATATGGCGCGTCATCATACCATATTCTCCCTAAGCCCGAGTCATTATTTGCTGGAATATACTGTCCACCAACATTTAACCTGAACATGGTTTGCATAGAAGAAGCTTGTGTTTCCGTAGTCTGATCTGAGAACCCCACCATAGGCGCGGGTTCAAATATTTCAGGCATTGAAACAATCTCAATCCCATTAATAAAAGCAAATGAGTAATTATACGCCGAAGAAGGGGTAAACGTTATGTTAAGTGTAGCAGTTTGGAGAGGGACAAGAGTGAATTCCTTTATGATATAAGCCTGTGTTAGTGCCTGTGCTGTGATTGAAGCACTAAAGTTGTTGAGAAGAGTAAAACCCGCAATGTTTACAGAAAAGAATGAATTAGAGCAATTGAAATTGTCATAAGAAGAAGGATAAAAATGAAGTCTAATCCAATGACGAGATTTGGGAGAAACAGGGAAGGAATAAGTGGTTTGATTCTTGAAAATTCTAGCAGTCATATAAGGAATATCAGAAATCAATGAAGGGTCTTGATATTTAGCTTTAGATGTGATTGAATTACCAGAAGAAGAAGGGAAATATGTAGAATCTGGACTCCAAATCCTTCCATCTGCATCTGTGGCATTACTTGTAGCTCCACAAGACAAAACAAAGGAATAAGAATTTGTAACATTTGTTAATGAATATACCTTACTTAGAAGGGAACAAAATGTGGTTATGATAACCAAAAATGTGTAAAATTTCATTGTTGATTATCAAAGTACATGCAATAGATTTTAACATATAATGGCTATTTTATTAGCCATTAAGTTTAAAGAAAGTCTCTCACCTTTAATGCATTTCATCCATGGATAAGGGATAAAAAGCATAGAAAAATGGAGATTCAAATCTAAGAGTTTTTGTTTTTTTCTATGATGAAACCTTTCTTCTTTTGTTACTTTGTGTTTTTCTTTGAATGAGTATTAACGTTAGATACGGTAAGTTAGTGGTAAGGGATGTTTAAGTAACGTTTCCCTCTATATTTATTGATCTATTAAATAGGGGCCATTAAATTTATTAATATAGTCACTGGTTATGTGACACTTTTATTTTTGAGAAAAATATTAATCTCTTGCTAGTTCATTCAAAAAGTTATTCAAGTTGAAAGCTGATATATCCAATCACTTGTTAATGACGTGACATTTGATTTATTTAATTTTAAACCTAATCAATTTTAACCAAAACTCTTCAATTTGACCAGTACTCAACTTGTAAAATCTCTTTATATGTTAAAACAATGAAGTTTCAAAATTACAGACTTTTTACCGGTAATTGATTTTTGGTCAGTTAAATTCATTTAAGTATAGTTTGATTTTTCAAATTTTGTTGTAGAAAAAATACTAATTTTAAGCTAAATGACTCATTTTAAATTATATAGTTTTTTCTATCTTTTTGATTTAGCACACTAAAAGATATGTATTATGTTACATCACTTTAATGTTCACAAACAAGTTTTTGCGAAAAAATCACGAAACTAACACGTGGAGGGTTCATAACATGAGTTCGATTACTTTATTGTTTTATTATTTATTCATATTTTTATGAAGGATATTTTCCAAAAGTCCAAAATCATTCGATGATGCTCTCAAAGTCTCCCTTCTTAAGCACTTCGTTAAAATCATTTTTTAATTTATAAAACTAACCTAAAAGAGTAACAATATTTGAAATATATTATAGACAAAAGTGTAGAAACAAAAAGAAGAGCTTCTTTTATTACTAGAAAGTAATGGCCAATGCCAATACAGGCAAAATATTATTAAGTATTTTTTTTTTTGTTAAGTTTATTTTTATGTGAAATTGAAGAAAAGAAATTGGATAAATCAAAGGGTGTGTTCGTTATGTAAAATGTTAATTTTTCTATATTTGATCATTTAAAATCTTTGCAATATATTTTCTCTAGAAAATAAGATTTTTTTTCCTTTTGAAATGAGGAAATAATTTTGTAATAGACGTATAAAAAAAAAGGTTACACATATGACATTCTACGTTGATAATGCCTTCCTCATTTTTCAATCACACCTCATCTTTATCCCATAATATGGAGCTCCCCCCATCTTCATCCCCACCACCACACACACCCCTAGTCCCCTACCCTCTACCTTCACCTCTTATAGTATTTGTCTAAATTATATAAAAATGCTTTTAGGATAAAAAAATTTGCTAACCTATCAAAAACAAGAAAATAAGTAAGAAAAATATTTATTTTCCTAGAAATCATTTCTAAAATAATATTTTTAATCTTAACAAACACATCCTAAATAATTATTAATCATATACTCATAGTATTGCATACTAAAAGTTGAGTACGCTATCGATTCATGAATAACGAATGATTGTCAAATAATAAATTATTATACTCATGGAAACATTATACCATTAGATACTTGAAACGACATTTTAGTACTATTTATATATTAGCGAAAGATGATTCATTTTTTCAGTAGTCATCAATGTTCTTATTTTATTTTTTTACCAAAAATACATCACGAAATAATTTTATTAATTATATTTTAAAATTTTCAATATTTTTTTTATTTACCATTTTTTAAAATCATTAGTACTTTATATAATTATTTAATAATAGAATAATATTAAAAGCAAATATTAAATCTTTATTAGTCTGTTATTAAACAAGTAAAAGGAAAAATGGCCAATCAGTCAACTGAAAAGGAAGAAAGAGCATATGCCATGTGTTTATAAATAAAATTTTATTATTTAATTATGATTAACTGATATACATATTACTTCAATAAATTATTTAATTATAATATATCTCCACTCTCACTTTAAATACACATGTATGAATAAGTAATAATCCTTCATCAAATTCAACTGAAAAATATATGTTAATTAAAGTAGGGTAATTTACACACTTTAAAATATTAATTTGGGTATAAAACAAATAATTATCTATCACAAAATTAAAATGAAAATGGAAAATATATGGGGGAAATTAGAGCACAATTGACAAGTGTTATGTCAATGTGTCAGTTTGAAAAGTTTAATGACCCCACAATATTCAATGACATTTCACCTTCGGGCATCATTTGTAATTTAAGAGAAAAATGTGACTTCTTTTTAGAGTTATTGATAAGGTCTATCTAAATAAATATAAGCATGAAAGATAACCCTCTTAAAGCAAGCAAATCTTGCAAAATGTTTTAAAGATCATAATACCCTCATTTTTTTTAAATGACTTAAAACTAACATGTTGAAAGTTGAAACTCTCCTTCTACTGTATAGAAATCTTTGAAGTATCCAAGTCTGTCCAATATGAGTTTTATATGTCATTTAGGGACATACAAATGATGAAATTGCAATAGATTAATATGCTTAGAAATTACGCCACACAACGTAGTAAAATTGTTAGATTAAAGAATTAAGCAATAGAATCAAATAATAGTAATGAAATATAAAGACAGTAGATAAATAAAGTTCAAATTTCGAAATTGATGAGCGATAACGTCACTAGAGAAGCTTGAGATTGTTATGTTTCGTAATTATGGAGCTTAAGGCTACAAAGTGTGAGTATAATGCTTGTGTGTTCTTACAAAATCATATTTCTCTTTAATAAAATGATAAGGACTATTTATAGCTAAACCCTCTAGGACAATATCCACGAACTCCGTTCCAATAAAATCCATGAACAATATGTGATTTTAGTTATGTGATACTATATCTAGCACCATATCTCTTGATATTTTGTGAACAATGTCCAACATCATCCTTGTTGAGTCATTTGTAACGTGTCCTTTCATCCACCTGTTGTCCCCTAATTCACCTACGTCCGATTTTTACTCTATACATAGATGTGTTTCATAATTTTTCAATAATTACTTGTCATTTTATCGCGTCCATTGTAATACATGTTGTTAATTAATTTATGTTATTTCTTATAACTTTGTTCTAAATATTGCTCTATTCGGATCAAATTAAAGCATGCATTTAGGGCTGTTCATGGTTATGGTTATAAAATCAAACCGAACTGCAATCTGAATCAAACCGGTTAAAATAACGGATATTTGGTTTGATTTGGTTATGTTTGGTTTTAAATTTTGAAAAACCAATATTATTTGGTTTGGTTTTGGTTTTACTAAAAATTAACCGCAAAAATAACCAAATCAAACCGAGAAGTTATATATAAAAATTATATAATTATTTATAAATAAAATATAAGTATTTTGATAAATTTTAAGTATGAAATATCAAACTATTAATTCAAATTAAATGGTATAACTATAGTTTATTTTATTTGTAATTCGCAGCAAACATCCCATTTTTTTTGTCATCCCATTTGTATACCAAAATATACAAATGCAGGACCCATTTGTATACCGAAATATACAAATAGACTGAAATATACAAATGAAGGATCCATTTGTATACCGACATATACAAATGCAGAATTTATTTGTATACAAATAGACCGAAATATACAAATGCAAGACCCATTTGTATACCAAAATATACAAATGCAGAACCCATTTGTATACCGAAATATACAAATAGACTCAAATACAGATTTTTTATGTATATGTATACCGAAATATACAGATTAATAGTCATAGCAAACATAAAGTTTGCTATGGAGTGCAATTATACAAACTATAACTATAACATACAAATATGATTTTTATGTTTCCTATATGTGAAAGTTTTAACTTAAGTCTTTAGTTTTACTATTTTCTGAAGCCCAACACTTAAATTTTAGCCCAACTATTAAAACCTTAAGTCTAAATCCCTCAATATTCATTACTTTAAAGATCACACTTTCTCTATTCTTTATAAATTTTTCTAACGCAACATTGAATAATTTAAAGCTCAAGCTAAAGAAGATGGTAATTGATTAGTTTTGACAATGAAATATTGTGTTTTTTAGAAGTAATTTCTCAATATTTTAAGGTGTAATTTTATTGAAAAGTCTATTGATAAGATGTTGAGATCTCCAGAATATTGAACCAACTTTATGCTATTGACAATGAGTTTTTTTTTTAGTTTTTGAAATTTGGTACATTGGATGAATCACTTTGTTCGTGTAATAGCTTATTTGTGAATTATTCATGTACTAAGTGTTTGTATCTATCGAGATGCGTATGTCCTCAACAAACTTATTACTTTCAAATCGAAAAAAAAACAAAAAAAAACAAAAAAAAACTAACCAAATCGAACCAAACCCGACGATAACCAAACCGACGATTTTTTTTTATTTGGTTTGGTTTGGTTTTAGGAATTTGAAAACCAATTTAAATTGATTTGATTTTGGTTTTAACTAATGACTGATCCAAATCGAATCATAAACACCCCTACATCCAATATTTATAAAATTTCTTAATCATGTCTTTAATTATAATCATAGTAAGTCTTTAAAAATATTATTGTAGAATTCTAAACAATGATTTAGAGAAATATAACTAAAAGTGCTAACCGTGTGGAAATTAACAATCACTCTGAATTGGTTAATCTTGCTGCAACATCCACAATTAAATGAGGTTTAGAAGTATTGAATATTGAGAATATAATTAACAATTAAAAAGTGTGCTCTTTTAACCGCTTAAGCTTTTAGATGAGATCGTCACACACTTGAATATGGTACCAAAGTAGGTAGAGGTCCTGAGATCGAATCTCACCACCACCCAAATTAAAAAGAATTTACACGAGCTTGACCCATAAAAAAATCAGGTCCGCATGTGAGGGGGCGTGTTGAGAATATGTATTTTGGAAGTCGCATATTTTACCTGTGATGAGAGGTCATGACCTGGAAGGGTACGTTGATGGATCACATAAGTGCCCTGCAAAATTCATCCTTGATAGTTCAACCAACGAACATTCACATGAAGCAGTTGTGAATCCTACGTACTTAGTGTGGCGAAAACATGACCAATTACTCCTTAGTTGGCTTCTTTCGATTCTCACTGAGAGCTTTTTGTCACAAGTTGTGGGGTGTGCCTTATCCATGGAATTCTGACAAACATTAGGAAATATGTTTGTATCTCAATCAAAGGCGCGACTTATGCAACCCTGTCTTCAGTTGCAGATCACAAAGAAAGGATCTTTGTCCATGACAGATAACCTTTAAAAAAAGGCTCTTTGTCCATGACAGATAACCTTTAAAAAATGAAGTCTAATGCAGACAACCTTGCTGCAGCGACACAATCAGTCAAAGATGATGATCTCATTCTCTACATTCTTAGTGACCTAGGCCCGAATTACGATGTTTTGGTTGTTTAAGTTACCTCCAGGGAAGAAGCTATATCCATTGACGATCTTAATAGGTTGCTCTTAAGTCATGAAACTAGGCTTTAGAGTTTGAATCATATAGAAAAAGGTCTTGATCAAGTTAATTTGACAATAAGGAATTCTAAAACTAGTAAAAAAAATGAGAATGATTTCTGCAAGAACAGTACATCAAATAATAACAATGGCAGGTTTGAATGAGGTCGTGTTCGTGGTGGTCGATATAATATGGGTCATGATCAATTTCATAATCCCATAGGCTCTTCTAAATGCCAAGTGTGTATCAAATATGAATACACTGCTTTAACATGTTATTATCGTTTTGATCATGCTTATCGAGCAGGTCAGGGGAAAATATGTGCTAAAACTACGAAATTTCCATATTTTATAGTATACCAGATGAATCAAATCACTATTACATCAGATCAAACCAATCCCAATATGCAATTTTCATATTTTAATATTATACCGGGGAAAAATTATTTCTATGATTCTCACCCTAGCTTATTAATGCTTGCTTACAGTATTGCATCATCCTTCTGGTTTCCTTCTTTCCACAGTTTCCTTTTTTCCTTGGCTATGTTTGCCTTAACGTTTCCTCGGTAATAGTTAGTATTGTGAGAATTAATGGAAAGTGATTGAGAGTTTTCTTCAAAAAATTTACCTAATGTAGGATTAGAAACTTTTACCAATATTGTTGGTATGCTCTTACCTTTGTATTCTGGCTTGTGTTGCGTTGTTTCCGTTGTTTTTTTCCTATTTCTCCTTTGGAATGAGATGATTTTCCATTGCTCATGGGCTGATTATTTTGGTATGTCGGTTTCATTATCTCGGGTTTTTCAGTGGTGATAGTTTTATGGTGAAGGTATAGTTGTTTTTTGTATGGCCAATTCTCCCGCACCCCGTAAACATTGTCCTTTTGCCTCCATATATGATTTCTTGTAAGTGGTCACCTATTCGGATATTCTTCCTGAATAGGACTCCTATGACTTGGATGCAAATTCTTGCATATCGCCCTCTGACGAGTCAAAGATTTGGATTCACTTGAGGCTTTTTAGTTCACCAAATAGTGTTATGAATGCTATTTTATGTCCATATATGATGCTTAAGTGTTGATTTGCAGCTATGAAGGCCTAAGGACAAGGCAAACATAAATGAATGCAAAAATAAATCAAAACATAGAAACACAAAGAAAGTGTGAAGCTGAAGCTTGGAAAGAGCACTTGGCGACTCACCAATAGTGCTAGGCGTCACTAAAAGTAACAGAGTCTTATACTAAAAAGCTCAAGGCAGGTTGGCGAGAAGATAAAGTGAAAGTGACTTGCCGACCAAGCCGGCGAGGTGCATAATGTGAAATCGCCGAAGATACCAGAGTTTTGCTAAAAATAGAGAACAAAGTGGTAAATATAGGTGATATTCAGCGACTCACCAATTGTGAACGGCGATATAGGTCGGGCGCATCAACTGATGGTTTAAACATCTAAAGCTTGAAGCTAAAGATGGAAATGCAAGAAGATGTGTTGTTTGGCGACTTGCCGAGTAGGTCGGCGAGCCCGACTAACATCGCCGATTGGGTCTTAGAGTGAAATTATGCTGACTTTGGGAATGGTATAAATAGTTGAGAAGAGAGAGAAAACCCATCTTCCATTCTTACAGTACAGAAGAACATTCCAAAGATTTTGAGTTTTAGCAACTTTTTCTACTTGAGAAGACCATAGAAGCAACTTTTAAGAAGGACAAAATTGATACTAGACCTATCAAGGCTCCTGTGAGTAGTTTTTCCCCAAAACCATCAGGTATGACTTCCACTAGAACAACCACTTACTGGTTGAGTATATAAGTCTATGAATTTATGATGAACAACCAGCTTTATTTTAGATGTGGAGATAAGTATACTCTAGGGTATAAATGTAAGAATAGACAACTGAATTGCATCAAGGGAAGCACTGAAGATGGGCAAGTGACTTGGGCAACACATGCTAAAACTAGTGAAATAGTAGAGGAACAAGCCCTAACTGATGTGATAATTGAAGGGGAAATCCAACAGGAGATGCAAGAGGCTATTTGTCTAAGTGCATTGTCTGGCAATTACAATAGGGTGAATACCATTTTAGTAAAGGGAATAGGTAAGAATATGAATCTAATTGTGTTGGTTGATTCAGGAAGCACTCATAGCTTTATTGATTCACAAGATGTGATGAAAACAGGTTATGTGGCAACTTATAGCTCGCCTATGAGATTCATTATTGCTGATGGTAACTATGTGTTATGTAATTCTACTTGTACTAGTTTTAGCTGTAAGATGGAAGGGAAATCATTCAGAGAAGATCTAAGGATTATCAAGTTGGGAGGGTGTGATATAGTCTTAGGGTATAACTGGATGAAAAAATACAACCCCACCAAGTTTGACCATGAGAAGAGAAGTGTCATTATTGGAAAAAAGGCCAATAAAGTGGTGTTGCATGATATTCCTGAAGAGGGAAGTATTCACTTGATTAGCAGTGGTACGATGGGAAAACTGATCAGGAAGAGTGAAACTTTGATGGCTCACTTGTTCATGGTCACCATGGACATAACTACTGCGTAGGAAACCATTGAAGAACCAATAAAAGTGGTGGTGCAATAATTTGAAGAGTCTTTGTCGAACCTAAAGGTTTACCACTAGTGAGGAGTTTAGATCACTCAATTATGTTGAAGCTTAGATCATTGCCCGTTAGGTTAAGGACTTACAGGTACAGTTACTTTAAAAAAGAGGAGCTGGAGAAACAAGTGAAGGATATGTTGTCACATGGTACTATTCAACCCAATCAGTTACCTTTTCTTCACCTACATTGTTAGTGAAAAAGAAGGATAGGACCTGGAGGTTCTGTGTAGACTATAGAGGGTTGAATGAGGCTACAATGAAAGACAAGTATCCCATATCAATTGTAGATGACCTATTAGATGAGTTACATGGCTCAAAAATATTTTTGAAGGTGGATTTAAGAGCTGGTTACCATCAGATTGGGATGAAATATGATGATGTGTTTAAGACAACATTCAAGATACATATGGGGCACTATGAGTTTAGAGAGATTCCACTTGGGCTTACTAATGCCCCAGCCACACTCCAGGCTCTGATGAATTAGGTATTTCAACCTTTTCTCTGGAAATTTGTGCTAGTTTTCTTTGATGATATCTTAATATATAGTCAGTCTCTTGCGGAAAATATGAAGCATGTTACTACTGTTTTTATGACATTGAGAGAACATTCACTTTTTGCTAAAAGATCCAAATGTTCATTTGGTCAATCCAAGGTTGAATATATTGATCATGTCATTAATGCTCATAGGGTAGCTATTGATCCTGAAAAGGTAGTGGCTATGGTGTAGTGGCCCAAACCCTCTTCCTTGAGAGCTTTGAGGGGATTCTTAGGGCTGACTGGATATTACAGGAAGCATGTAGCCAACTATGGTACAATATGTAGACCACTTACTGATCTCCTAAAAAAGGCAGTTTTAAGTGGAGTGATGAGGTTGAAACTACTTTCATGGATCTGAAGGACGCTATGTCTAACACCCCAGTCCTTGCCCTACCTGATTATTCTTAAGAATTTGTAGTTGAAACATATGCAAGTTACACAGGAATTGGTGCAATTCTCTTGCAAAAAAGGAGGCATATGGCCTGTTTCGGCAAAGTATTGGCTATAAAGCATAGGGGCAGGTCTATTTATGAGAAGGAGTATATGGCATGGCTTAGTTCTATAGACAAGTGGAGGCACTACTTACAATATAACCATTTTATTGTAAGAGCTTATCACCACAACCTGAAATACTTGCTTGATTAGAGAGTTACTTCAGCAATCCAACAAAAAAGGGCTTATCAAGTTGTTAGGCTTAGACAATGAAGTTAAGTCCAAGAGAGGGGCTGATGCTCTTTCTAGACAATTCGAAGGGGTGCAAGAAGAATAAACAACTTTCTTGCATGCTAAATTAAAAACTATTAGCTCACCAGTTCCAACTTGGGTGCAGGACATCACAACAAGTTATGAAGGTGGCACATTTGCTTCTGATCTTATTAGTCAGATGGTGGTAGACTTACAAGGTCCTAATATGTGACATTATCAATTTGGGATCTTGCAGAAGAAAGGAAAAATCTACGTGGGATCTACTGGCACACTAAGACAACAACTACTACAAGTTTTTCATAGCTCACCGTTAGGGAGTCATTCAGGTCTGTTAGGAATACTTAAGAGGTTATCTAAGGTGTTTTATTGGCATCTTATGAAACAAATGGTAGTTAATTTATTTGCAGAATGTGATATCTATCAAAGGAGTAAGGATGAGACTATAGCGTATCCTGGTCTTCTTCAACCACTTTCTATTCCCAACCAAGCATGAACTCATATTAGTATGGATTTTATAGAGTGGTTGCCTAAGTCTCAAGGAAAGGATGTCATTTTGGTGGAAGTTGACAGGTTCACAAAATCAGCACATTTCATAGCCTTATCTCATCCTTATACTGCAACTATTATGGCTGATAAGTTTTGGAATAGGGTTCAGACCTTACATGGTACCCCTACTTCTATAGTCACTAATAGAGATAAGGTGTTTCTTAGCATTTTTTGGCAGGCTTTGTTCAAACTAAAAGGAGTTCAATTGTCATATAGCTCTGCTTACCACCCGCAAATAGACGGCCAAACAGAGAGGGTGAAAAAGTGTATTGAAACGTATTTATGGTGTATGACTAGCAGCAAACCTACTGATTGGAAGAGGTGGTTATATTTTGATGAATGGTGGTAAAACACCAACTTCCATAGTAGTCTCCAATGCACCCCCTTTGAAGCCTTGCATGGTTATTTTCCACCTCAACGGTCTCTTGGGCCTCTCTTAGAAACTGTGGTGTCTGCTGCTGAAGATGTGATTATGTATCGACAGCAAATGCAACAATTATTAAAGGACAATCTCCACAAGGCTCGGGAGATGATGAAGTATTTTGCTGATCAATGGAGAACTGAAAGGGTGTTTCAAGTTAGTGATATGGTGTAGTGAAGTTGCAAGCAAACTTCCTTAGCTCTGAGAAAGAATCTTAAGTTGAGTTCAAAATATTATGGGCCTTATCAGGTTATCAACATGATTGGACTAGTTTCTTACAAGCTAGCTCTTCCACCTTCTTCCAAGGTGCACCCTGTCTTTCATGTTTCACGTTTGAAGAAAAATGTTGGTTCTAGAGGTGTGGTTTAATCAACCCTCCCCATGACTAATGCTGAAGGCCAATTCCTTGTCAAGTCTATTGCCTTTTTGCAGAGACAACTGGTACAGAGGGAAAATTTAGCTGCAGTAAACTTCTGATTCAATGGTCTCCTGAAGATGCCAGCTGGGAGGATTTTGACTTCATTAAGGTTAAGTTTCTAGAGTTCATAGCTAATCCTTGAGGACAAGGATTATTTGATGCAGTCGGGTATGTTATGCTTCCAAATAAAGAGAAAACAAAGTTCTGTAGTTATGAGGATTCGATATGGGGGCAGAAGGAGTAACCAAAATACATTCAATAAACGTCTGCGATTGGAAGTTGTTTAATGAGCTAGAAGGGCTACAATGCTGCTAGTTCGGACGAGGTGGTTATAAGGCTAACTACCAGGAGAGAAGAAAGCTAACAAATCAATTGGTATTTTTTCTGTATCGTCTCTCTTTTCATATCTCTTTCTTCTTCTTCTCTCTCAGCCTAAATTCTTCTTCTTCTTATCTTCTTCTGCAGATATCAAGCTCATCTATGTCATCCCAGTAGAGTAGTTCAATTCAGTACTCATATTTCTATTCTTAGTTGTAATAGTTCGAAGTTTTATTTATATAAATTAGCAAATTGTTCCAAAAAAAGTTATTGTTGATTTTATTCTAGTTCAGATCTTGACAGCTTCATGTGGGATTCGACCCCGACCTCATATGTTGGATTATTATATTGCTAACGATCGCCTACCTATTAACTTGTAAGACGAATAATTGAGCGTTATCACCCTTGTAGGGTTGTTGAGGTGCATGTGTCGATTTTTAGGAGTGCTCCCAGTTTTCTTCCTACTCTTTCTAGGATACTTTTGTCATATAATTCAGTCAGAAATTGTGCAAGTCTGATTCATATCATGCTGTTAGTTATGGTTGATTCTTGGGGGGAGAAGTTTTGTTCCCATCTTTTGATAGAGAGGAAACTGTCTATAATTAACTATGGCTCCCCTTGCAGTGCTTATTTCATGTTCTCTTGCAGAAAGAATCTTTCTATGTGGAAGCCCTACCCTATATCAATTAAAGTTAGCGCTTCGGTGGGTTTCCAGAGTTCTGTAGTTTTATTTTGTGGTATTGATGTGCTATTTCCCCCCCTATGAGCTTGGTGATGACTAGGTTTTTCAGGAGAGATAGATTCTTTTTTCCTCTTCCTCGGTGAGGATTATTCTTTGTTGCTCTCTTAGAGTTCTTTGTCTGTCCCCTTGCTTTCGTAGTTGTGATTGATTTCGAATTGTTTATCCATTAGGAATTCCACGAAGGAGTTCTTGGGAGGTTGGTCTTCCTCCTTTTTTTCTTTCTCATAGGGTGGTTCCGATAGATCCTGTGTTGATGTAGGTGAAGTAACGGTGACGGAGTAGGGTGTCATGGTCATATCTCCGGGATGGATCTTTTCCTAGAGAGAACTTTAACAGATTGAGAAAAATATTTAAAACATGAATTTCTTACATTCATGTAGACATATTCCCTAGTTTATATATATCATTTTGAATAAAAATGTATCTATTAATTTGAAATTTAACATGTTGATTTTTAAAGTAATTTCATAACATATAAATAGAGTTGTCATCTCATTCATCATTGTGAGATACACTTAAACACTTCGAAGAATAAAAAACCTCCACACTCTTGTCTCTCTATTTCTATTGCTTTCCTCTTTTAGTATTCTTGACTTATTTACTTTGATTTTACAACATATCAATTAATATTGCATTATCCGCTTGGGGTGTGTTTGGTATGAAGGAAAATGTTTTCCTAGAAAATGTTTTCCTGGAAAACAAGTTGATTTTTGACTTATTTACTTTGATTTTACAACATATCAATTAATATTGCATTATCCGCTTGGGGTGTGTTTGGTATGAAGGAAAATGTTTTCCTAGAAAATGTTGATTTTTGACTTATTTTCTCATGTTTGGTTGGTGAGTAGAAAATATTTTCTGGAAATTTTTTTTAGTGTTTGATTTATGAATGAAAAATATCTTTTATTTTTACTAGAGTAAAAAATAATTTTTGAAATTGAAAATATATTTTAAAAACAAACTTAAATTTTTTTTGGGGGTGGTAAGGGGTGGGTGAGGGGGGGGGGTCGAGGGTAGGGGTGAAAAAATTAAATTTTGAAGTTGAAAATATTTTTCAAAAACAAACTTAAGATT
>JAJOOO010003167.1:0-27146 GCA_029582685.1 Solanum piurae | reverse complement strand
ATCAATTCATCCATAGAATGATTTAGAAAATCGTTTGACAAAGGACCCATGTTTAGATTGAAAATTGGGAATTTTGGTCTTTGAATCACTTTTGAAAATCTTTGATAGAACTCCTTGAATGAGAGGTTATTCAAGAATCAAGAGTTACCATAACTTAATTATTGAAGACCCATGAAATTGAAGAAGAAATCAGTTGAAAACCCATCTTCTAGCTTGAGCTTCATCAAGGTCTTCTATGGAGTTTTGAGAGAATCTATTTTAGAGAGGGAAGGTCAATTTAAAGAATGGGGTCTAATTCTAGATTTTGGGGTTTTAACCAACTTAAAATATCCTAAAATAGGTATAATAACCATTTATAATAATTCCCCAAAGTACCCAAACTACCCCTCACTTAGTTGGACTTTTTAAACAAGTCAAACTTGAGTTCTATTTTCGCAGATTTCGTCGGGGATCAAGTTTGCGACGCGGAGGTGTTCCCGCAAGTTTCTAGAAATTAAATTCCGATACAGTAGAGTCCGCGGTGTCTCCGCGACGCGGAGCCACTTTTTGGCCATAGGTGGAGTAGGTTCGCGACGCGGAGCCACTCCCTCCATGCACAACTTGCAAGCTTCCCTTGCAGTTTGTTTGGCCAAGGGTTGGGGTCCTCCTCGGGGACCCTTAGGGTGGTCCCGGGGCGTCGTATTCAAACGTTTTGACCCTAAAAACATTTATTAAGACACTAGGGTCACCTCCACTGATTTTAGACTCCATACAACACATAAAAAGATGAACAACATACTAGAACACACCAACACGTAAAAGACTAGTTTCCAAACGTCTTGGTCGTCCCTTGACGTTTTACTTCCAAACTATTTAAAACTGACTTAAAAGGATATTCTTCATTATTTTTACAAGTTATTAATGCATAAAAACCCATGTGAGGCTCTACTTTATCCTACTTCATTTTGAGGGGTGTTACAATTATCATTCATTAGAGTACAATTGAGAATAGCCTTTCAATCAACCCATCATCGTTAACATAATCATGAGTGTGTGTGTATGTGAGAATAACCTTTCACATAATCATCATTCATAAGTGTTAATTGAGAAATTACATTCAATCATAACACAGTTACATTCTAAACATGATCATTATACATTCATTGAAATCACACACATATACTTTACACCATGATCATTCATAGATCCTTCATATATAGAGGTACAAGAAAGATATCCATCTATTCAATACCACAATATACATAGTAAGTAAATACCTCCACCATTCAAGTGGATCAATAGATCAAGCACAATTCTACTTCAATATGTAATTTGTTTATAACTTGCCCTTCAAGGATAAGAACCAACATCAATCCATAAATACAAGATACTACAATAGATAATGAAATTGACATGTTTCAATCACTTAATTCAATATAAGCATCAACAATTCAACATACTTGCATAATCAATCAACTCCCAATCACAAATCACAATTTAGGAAATTGAGGGAAAACATGGGTTCTAGGAAGAAATAATCTTAATTCATCTTTAAATCCACAATTCATTCATAAATCAATGCAATAAATCATTTGGAAATCATTTAGAATGAACCCATGCATAGATTGAAAACTAGAGAAAACATTGGAGACTTGAAATTACTTTTGAGATTGGCTCCTTGAAAGGATCTAAGTCAAGGATGAAGACCACCATACCTTTTCTTGAAGAATCCCACAAAAATCCCTTGAAAAATAAATAAAGATTTGACCTTGGAAGATTGAAGTCTTCACCTCCAATGGAGGTTTCTAGTGAGAGAGCTTTTGGAGGGGAGGAGAGGTTTTGATTTTGGGTTTTGAAATAATGAAGTCTAAAATATGTTTTAATACATTAAAAACCCTTAAACTATTTTAATAAACCAATAATAACCGTCCATGACCCAAACTAACCAAGGGAGGATTTACCAAACCACCCCACCCCTCACCTTGACTGACTTGGACAGAAAACTGGCAGTGAATCACGCCCTAGACTCACGGACCGTGAGTTCACTAACGGACCGTCCTGTTGGTCCGTGGTCTGGGGCTGCATCTTGTAAATAGGGGGCTTGACCTATGGAGGCCATCCACGAGGTGTGTATGGACCTATGGGGCATGGTCCCTTTCCGTAGGTCACCAAACTTTGGGCATCCTATTGTTTTTAAGGGGTCTTGGGGGTTAGGCTTAGGGTCCTCCTCAAGGAACCTTAGGGTGGTCCTTGGGGAGTCGTACCTTGATGTTTAACCCCTAAACCCCTCTACCTAAGCTCGGGACAACATTATACCACCCTTAAACCTCACAACAACGCCAAGACACACTAGTTAGGCTCTAGTTTCACTTATTCATTTTACGGGTCGTTACACCGTAGGTTGACCTACGGTCCGTGGGTCCTCTTCCGTGGCTCCACACTTAGGATTTTCAACAGGTACTGGAACTTCAACTCTCTGAACACATTCGACGGATGTGCAGGATGGCCCGTGGGTTGAGCTGCGGTCCGTGGATCGCTTCGTAGTTCCACACTTTGTTAGAATTCCCTGATGCTCTTATCTACGCCTACCCATCAATGGACCGTCACAGGACCTACAGTTCGTAGGTTACTCCGTGGTTGGCCACTTTTACAGAATTTTAGTTGTGATCTCACTCAACCGCTTTCAAGCCTACTTCCTGCAAACATAACACATAAAACATTATTTCCAATACAAAATGGCCCTAGACACACACAACTTTTAAGTGAAATGCATCAAAAATACCGTAAACTCATAGTATATCAACACCCTCAACTTAAACATGTTTTTTGTACTCAAGCGACACACTAAAACTCTAAACGACACTTGTGTAGAAACAGACATACAAACTCAAGCAATCACATGGACATTTCAATCTATTCCATTTTCTCAGTGCAAATCTTTTCTCTTAGACTCAACAAACCAACTCATACGGATCAAAACATGACATAGATCGACCAACACACACCATTCACAATCACCAAGGTATCAATTCTCCAACAATGTAACTAGTGCCCTCACTTCAAAAGAAATTTCTTTTCACTCACAAGAGATATGACTTTCAAGTTTTTAGGATTCGTTCAACACTCACGCTCAGAAGTGACTTCAAGTACAGTTAGTGCTCAATACCATAGGCTTGTCCTTATTTTCATTGCTTAGACTCTCCAAACTATTTGCTAGGATCACTATAGGACTTTTTTAGCTTGTAACGTAGGCTCACGGTCAGGTGTGGTACATTTGGGTACTTTTTAGTGACTTTTTGCCCTCCTTGACATTACATTGGATTTTTACCTCTTTTCTCAACCTATTTTTGACATCCTTTCATTTTACTTTCTTTCCCTTGACTCTTTTCGACACAGATGCGACTTTTGACTTAGTGTCTCTTATTTTTCACTTTATTCTTTTTCTTTCACTTTATTTTTCTTTATTTTTTTTCAGCACTTTTTTTTATCATCTTTTTGCTTCTTTTGCACACAGTCACATCTTTTTCTTTTCAGTTTCTCTCCTCGACACAACTTTTTTATACCCTTTTTCTTTCAGTTTCCTTTTTTCACAGCCACCCTCAACTTATGTGTTTAGCGTGAGTTGAGGTGCATAATATCCGATGTCGGACCAGGGCCAAGATCAAGGCAACTTTTGAATTTGCCACCCTCAACTTAGGCTTTTGGCCTAAGTCAAGGTGCACATGTCCAAGGAGGGACCGGGGCCAAAACAATTATTTTAGGAAAGGTGAGTTAGGTGAATTGAAAGAAGTGGTCTATCTCAGGCTCAAGCATTTGGATCAAAGGGAACAATTCTTTCATTTGGTTTGATCTTTTAGGCTTTAGTGGACTAATTTGAACAAGGGCCTATGATCACTTTTCAACTTCTAGCCTAGATTATCTTAGCAGGACCAACATGGCAAGTTCTAGATTGGCACATACTTTCTGAACATTCAACTTTTCTCACACACTCTTGGCACATTGTTTCATTATCAGATTACCCAGTTCAAGTTTTACCTTAAGTCATGGATTCAAATCGGTTCCTATCATGTCATATTAAGATCCAACACTTTCGACTTATCAAGCCTACAGATCTAGCACAGTTCTACATTGGTACATACTTTTGGCAGCCTCTGGTGCAGACTCGAGAGGGACTAGAAGGGAATCCAGATCAGCACGAAGGCTGGCCAACTCTGCCTGGAAGGTAGATAAATAAATGGTCAAGGCCGGCCTCTCCAAGACTCGTAGCTCGAATGCATCCAGGCAATTATGAACGACCCTATTCTTCTGGTCCATTAGCTACTCCATCCTAGACTCGAACTGCTCAATTGAGCACTGCATCGACGGCCTAATATGTTGTAGTAGTATGGCCATCTGGGTCTCCATCTTCGCAACTCGAGCTAGACGAATGTCGGAGGAATCGGAAGAGTGGGTGGCTATGGAAGAGCTAGGGGCCTAACTGGCGGCCGGAGATGGTGGAGCTTGGGTGTCTGCTGTAGTGGCTGAAAGGGTGGAGTCAACAACCTATATATGTTCAACATCGGCGGAAAAATCATTACCTAGAGGTGGTACCTCAACCTGTGGCTAGGTTGGCGTCATCCCAGATCAAGACGATGTCTAGAGTCTTGGTTGCTTTAAGCAACCTGTCAAAGTGCCAAAGTAGTACACCAGAGTCCCTGCAAAGCTGGAAGATGAGGCAAGGGAAAGGCGAAGTGGTGGTGGCCTTGAAGGTCCTCTCGTGGATCTCCGTGATCAGTATGCGGACAAAATCTACCTTAAGTCCCGCTACTATAGCTGCAACTATCACCGCTCGGTCTAATGTGACCACATTTTCCGCGTGAGTCTATTTCGTACCAGCAACCATAAAATTTTTGCAGAAAAATTCAAGGTAGCCTTCCTAATGCCCAGGATCGGAGTACTGACCCACTCTGCACGCTCTCCATCCGTGGTAAGATGTCGTGCCAATCACTTAAAAATTGACTCCCACTACTCGACATTCCTCTGAAATGCCCCACTCTGAATGATGCCCATGTAATAGTCTAACTCTGTTGTATTGATGGGTAGAGTATGGTCTGGGCCATAAATAAACATGTGGAGGGTGGTCTCAGAGATGTCCATAGTTAAACCCTGTACTAGTGTAGCCTCAAGTGGAGGTTGAGTTGCGGGCTTGGCCCTCTTGGAGATGGACCCTCTAACGGTGGTGGCATAGAAAGCGTAGAACTCCCTGACTATCTTCTCGCTATACGTGCCTGGGGGCCATGCCATCCACTTACACATGTGTCTACGGAAGAGCCCCTCAATGACTGGAGCGGTGTGGAGGCTACCTGCGAGAACCCGTCGCTCCTTTTTGATCAATCTAGCCATCTTATCGTGCTCATTCAGCATACAAGCATCCTTTTAAATCTGGTACTGGCCCATCACACACCATCTATTAGGCTCCGTAGCAACTGGTGCAGGCTCAGAACTGGGAGGGCACTGAGATCTCGCCCGTACTCTCAAACTCAGAGGAAGAAGCAGTGTTGCCGCTGGAGCTGGAGCCGGATGGTCACTTAGAGCCAGCCGATGAACCGATCGGTGTGTCCCCCTGTTCAGACTGGGGGCAGTGACCACATCGGGAATTACCTGCTGGGCTCGGTTCCTCGTAGTGTGAAGAGAAATAGGGAAAGTCCTGGTGTTGGGAGGAATATACTCAGTTTCCTCCGTGTCCTCATCAATGATCATACGTCGCGAAGGAGCGACAAATTTTGATTTTCCCTTAGCGGCATAGGTCTGAGTTTGCTTCGGGGCCACAATACTGAGCTTGCTTGGGGGCCATAGTACCTGTTGAAGCTTAGTTAGTACCAAAACAAGCAAATAAAACACTTGGAAGAATATTAGAATAAGAAAAGAATAAAAAAAAACTAAAAAATATCTGGAAAGTAGCTAAACTGTCGACCTACGGTCCATCGATGGAACGACGGTCCATGGGTCCCCTCCGTAGGTCAGAGTACCCAAAATTGGGTCTCTGATGTGGGAACCACATATGTTTAGAACGGTCCAACAACGGACCGTAGTCCACACCGTGGTTCGACACTTAGTGAAAATTATGTGTGCTACTGGCCCACGGACCCGACCTACGGTTCGTAGACGGGGTCTCGTGGGTCAGTTTGTGCCAGGTTTCAGATGGTTCATTTCTTTCAGTCCTTTTCTTTCAACAATGACAACCAACTTAGGCCTACATATGCATTTCAACAAGTGATTTGGTAGTTAATCATGCTTAGGGTTCCTATTTCACAAGATTTTACAGATTATCACACCGAATCCTATGAACCCTAAGTCAAAACTTCCAATTCAGATGGGTGATTTGGAAGAGAAACATATGATTTTGGATTTGAGGAAGTGAATAGGGGCTTGATTTGTGGGATATTGTGATTAAATGGGAGTGATTGTGGGAGAGAAAGAGTTTAAAAATGGTTGGGAGGGAGTTTTGGACATGGGTGGTGTTTTAAAAATGAAGGGGTTATATTTAGAAGAGGTCCGGGTCAGGTCAGGCAAATCTTAGTTTTTGGACCCACGAGACCCCGTCTACGGTCCGTGGGTCGACCTACGAACCGTAGGTATGGTCCGTAAGTCACTCTGACACTTAGAAATTTCAGAACACTTACCTAGGGTCTATGGAGGCCATTCATGGTCCGTCTGTGGACCCACGGACCGTCGATGGGGTCTGTAGACCACTGCAGAGCTGTTTTTCTGTAGATTTTGCCTTGCGCCCCTGCACATGTAGCAACCATTAGGACTTCCTCTTTATATTTTCTAGACACATTTTAGACACGAACCCTATTCTATATCTAGCCAACAGTAATACAAAAATAAAACACCTATCTAAAGAGTTACAAAAATTAGAATACAAGATGAAAACTTCTATCTCGAAAAGAAAAACCTATCGTTGGCTAGATTGTACATCTTGGGTTGCCCCCCAAGCAGTGCTTGATTTAACGTCGTGGCACGATGCAAAAACCTTGATTACTCAGACTTCATCAAGATAGTAGGCCTCGATCAGTTCTTGCAGACTCTTCGATTTCTCTATGTAGACCTTGATTCTTTGCCAGTTCACTTTAAACCTTGTTCTCTCCTTGTTCTCGAGCTCGACCGCTCTATGTGGAAATAATTGAGTGACTCGAAATGGCCCGGTCCACTTGGACTTGAGCTTGCCAGGAAAAAATCGGAGCCTTGAGTTGAATAAAAACACCAGATCACTCACAACAAATTCACACTTTTCAATATTTTGATCATGATACTTCTTCATATTCTCCTTGTACAAGGATGAACTTTTATATGCTTTTAGGCGAAACTCATCAAGCTTATTCATGTCATTCACTGTTTGACTCGATGCGGTGCCCCAATCCAAATTCAACTTCTTTAGCGCCCACATGGCCTTATGCTCTATCTCTACCGGCAAATGGAACGACTTCCCATATACAAGTTGGAAGGGGGACAAACCTATGTGAGTTTTGAATGCGGTGCGTAGGCCTATAGAGCATCATCAAGCCTCCTTGACCAATCCGTTCTATTGGCGTTCACAGTCTTTGCAAGGATTTGCTTTATTTCTCTGTTTGACACTTCAACTTGCCCACTAGACTGCGGATGGTAAGGAGTGGCTACATTGTGACGGACTCCATATTTCTCTAGCAATGCCTTGAACAATTTATTACAAAAGTGGGAACCTCCATCGCTGATAATCTCCCTAGGTGTACCAAATCTGGAGAAGATACTCTTTTTCAGGAATGCGGTGACACGTTTACCCTCATTGTTTGAAAGCACAATTGCTTCCATCCATTTCGACACATAATCAACCGCAACAAGAATATACTTCATCCCATGTGAACTCACAAATGGACCCATAAAGTAAAGGCCCCAAACATCAAACAACTCAATCACCAATATCAGATTCATAGGTAGCTCTTGCCTCTTTGAAGTTCCTCCTTTTCTTTGGCAACGATCACAAGACTTGGCGAAATAATGAGCATCTTGGTGGATGGTAGGTCAGTAATACCCACACTGCAAGATTTTATGCGCAGTCCGAATACCACTATGATTCCTACCAAAAGGCGATGAATGCCACGCCTCTAGTATACTCATCATCTCAACCTCGAGCACACAACGACGAATAATCCCATCAGCACAAATACGAAACAAGTAAGGCTCATCCCAAAAGAACTTCTTCACATCATGCATAAACTTTTTCCTTTGGTGAAATGACAAATCCGATGGCACCAGATCACATGCCAAGTAGTTAGCAAAATCTGCGAACCAAGGAATAAGATCAAAAGAAGCAGTCAATACATGTTTGTCTGGGAATACATCATTAATTTCAGCCCCATCTCCAAGCTTGAACATATCTTCCTCTTCCATTCTAGACAAATGGTTGGCAACCTAATTGTCTGTCCCGTTTCTATCTTTCACCTCAAAATCGAACTATTGCAGCAACAATACCCATCTAATCAACCTCAGTTTTGCATCCTTTTTAGCAATCAGATACCTTAATGCAGAATGGTCAGTATGCACTATGACCTTAGTACCAAGAAAGTAGGATCGACATTTCTCGAATTCAAAAACCACAACAAGAAGTTCATGTTTAGTCACCGTATAGTTCTTTTGAGCCACATTTAGAGCTTTGCTGGCATAGTAAATCGGATGAAAAATCTTCGCTTGCCTCTGTCCCAATACCACGCCAAGCGCCACTCTACTAGCATCACACATTACTTCAAACAGTTGCCCCCAATCCGGTGAAATAATGATAGGTGCGGAAACTAGCTTTGCTTTCAACTCTCCAAATGCTCTCAGACAAGAATCATCAAACTCAAACTTACACTTCTTTTCGAGCAGTTTGCACAATGGGTGTGCAATTTTAGAGAAATCCTTGATAAACCTCCGATGCCCAAGAAAACTTCTAACACCTTTTACAGAGATAGGTGGTGGAAGCTTTTTTATTACTATAACTTTAGCTCTGTCAACCTCAATACCCTTCTCCGAAATTTGATGACCTAGAACTATCCCCTCTTTCACCATGAAGTGGCACTTTTCCCAATTGAGCACTAGATTGCACTCTTCACACCTTTTCAGTACCTCGACCAGATGCATCGAACAACCATCAAGCGAGTCACCTACCACAGAGAAATCATCCATAAATACCTCAATAGTGTCCTCCACCATATCTAAGAATATCGACATCATGCAACGCTGGAAGGTCGCTGGAGCATTACACAACCCAAATGTCATCCTTTTGAAGGCAAAAGTCCCATAAGGACAAGTGAAGGTGGTCTTCTCTTGGTCGTCCGGAGTAATGGAGATTTGATTGTAGCCCGAATAACCATCAAGAAAGTAATACCAACCTTACCAGCAAGGTGATCCAACATCTGATCCATGAACGACATAGGGAAGTGATCCTTTTCTTTCCAATCTTTCAATTTCTGATAGTCCATGCATACTCTCCATCCATTCACTGGCCGCATTGGAACAAGCTATTTTTCGCATTAGGAAGCACAGTAATCCCACCTTTCTTAGGAACAGACTGAACATGACAGATCCAACTACTATCTGCGATGGGGTATATGGCTCCAGCATCCAACCATTTGATGATTTCCTTTTTCACTACCTCTTGCATAGGTGGATTTAGTCTCCTTTGGTGCTCGATACTAGGTTTGTTGTCCGACATGAGTTGGATTTTATGAGAACAAATGCTAGGAGGAATCCAAATAATGTCCGCAATAGTCCATCCAATAACCTGCTTGAACTTCTTCAACATAGAAACCAATGGCTCAACTTGTACCTCACTCAAATCGGCCACTATGATGACCGGTAAAATACCATCTCTCCCAAAGAATACATACCTCAAATGAGATGGTAGAGCCTTGAGGTCCAATTTTGGAGCCTCTTCAACAGACGGTTTTGCGGGTGGAGAGTCGCGATTCTTCATATCTAGCTCCAATTTCTTTGGCTTGGAACAAAATTCAAACCTATCAAGTGCGGAAACTAATTCATCATAGTTTTCAATACCATCACCCTCAAAATTCATCATTACCACTGCCAGTGCATCAACACCCAACCTCTCTTCAATAGACACATCAGAACCTCACTCCATAATATGATTCACCACTGATACTGACTTGAGATCACTTTCCTGCTTCATAAACCTACAGATGTTGAAAGTTACCTCTTCATTATTCAATCAGAACTTCATCTTCCCTCTCTCCATATTGACCAAGGCACGCCCAATAACAAGGAATGGTCTTCCTAGGATGATGGGAACCTCAAAATCAAGTATCACAAAATCCGCCGAAAAAATAAACGACCCCACTTTCACAAGTACATTTTGGAGAACACCAATGGGCTTCTTCACAATTCTATCAGCCATGAGTAGTCGCATCGCAGTCTGTTTTGGTGCCTCTAAACCCAACTTCTTGTAGATAGACAATGGCATCAGATTAATGCTAGCACCCAAATCATACAACACCTTCGTAAAATGCAACAATCCAATGGTACAAGGAATAATGAAAGCACCAGGATCCTCTTTTTTCTGCATAAGTGACCTAGTAGTAATTGCACTGCAATGTTGAAACCTCTCATCATTCTCAAAACTGACGGCCCTTTTTCTCGTCACCAAGTACTTCATAAACTTCTCATACCCAGTCATTTGCTCCAAAGCCTCTATCATCGGAACATTGATGGAAAGCTGTTTCAACATAGTAATGAATGTGCGATATTTTCCTTCTTCGGTCTTCTTTACCAACCTTTGTGGGAATGGAGGTGGAGGTCTAGGCATGGGAACAACTTTTTGGGTTATCGACGCTTCTTTCTCTGTAGCATTCTTGGACTCTCCAGTGACCTCAATCTCATCTTTATCTCTTTCTACCATAATTTCAACCTCAGACGGCATAGGGGGATCAATGTTCTGATTACCTCCCCAAGTAGTGACTGCCATACAATGCTCATCATTCTTCGGATTCTGGATGGTGTTACTCGAAACTGTGCCAGGCTGACGTGGGTTTACTGTAGTGGACACATGATTAAACTGCTACTCAAGTTGCTTTATCGACAATGCGAGGGCATCAACTTTTTGACCGGTTCCAGACAAGTCATTCCGCATCTCTTTCACATTCTCATCATCTTCTGCATCATATCCTCAATCCGAGATATACTACCCCCAGCTTCTCTATTACCAGATTGCCGATTAGCAGATAGAACATAAGGCCCAACTCTCTCATTTCTGTTGCTATAATTGCTCTGGTTGTAGTTGCTGTCGCGATTGTAGTTCCCGTCCCGGTTATAGTGACTCTCTCAATTGTAGTTACCATAGTTCTGACCTTGGTTTCCTTTCTCTTGGCGCCAATTATCTGAGTTGGAACCTTGGGCATTGGCTCGGAAACCCCTCATCTGATCATTTACCAAATAAGCATCCTCCTCATAGTAGCATTCCTCAACTAGTGGTGGTGGAGTTCTAGTTAAGTAATTCACCGCATTCACCTTTTTTGCACCTCCGCTCAGATGCTTCAACATCAACCCAAATTCTGTCCTCATTTAAGCCATCTCCTTACGAATGTTTGGCAGATTGACTAGGTGCAACTTGAACTGCAAATGTGCTTCTTCCAGTGTCTGACTTTCTAGTGCTCCATGTTTTATTATTTCAGGAAATTTTCTCTAGTTTCTCAGCGATCTCCTCAAAGGTGCACTCACCATATGATCCTCCAACAATAGTATCAAGCACATCCTTACCATTGTCATCCTGACCTCTGTAAAAGTACTCCTTCAGTGACTCATCATCGATGCGGTGATTCAGAACACTTCTTATGAATGCAGTGAACCTATCCCATGAACTGCTCACACACTCTCCAGATAGTGATATGAAATTGTTCAGTTTGTCCTTGTGATTGAGCTTCTTAGACAGCGGGAAGTACTTTTCCATGAACACCTTATGCAATTGGTCCCATGTATAAAATAAGTTATATGGAAGCTCAAAAAACCACACCGCAACATCACCGGTCAATGATAGAGGGAAGACTCTCAAACCTATGACGTCCATATCCAATTCCGGTCATCCCACAAAATTCTTGCAGACACTCCTCAACTTGGCCATGTGCCCATGTGGATCTTCCGAAGCCATACCAGAAAAAAAACCCCTTGCTGTGAGCATCTGCATCAGACTGCTGGTCATAAAAAATATATGCCTTGGAGGTAGAGGAGGGAGAACAATAGGTCCTTTGAATTCAACGGTATTGAAGTCAACCCTGTAATTATCATGCAGTCTTGGTTCTGGTGGATTCTGCACCCTCAATGCATCTCCAAGTAAATTACCACCAGGAACCTGAGCATTCTCATTACCAACACCTTCCTCATGATCCTTTATGATTGGATTATTTTGGACCCCTTGATTATTCATCTTTCTCAAAGTTTACTCAACGCTGGATCGTATGGGGTCAATGGTTCACCTCGACTCCGTGTACTTGACATACACTAGAGTAGAAACCTGTAGAAAACAAAAACAAAAGAAACGTAAAATTAGGAAATAATTGACTAAAGTTCACTAATGTAGTTAAACTTAATCTAAAAGCCTTATTCCCCGGCAGCAGCGCCAAAATTTGATACACTCAAATTAGACTTCCCTAAAGAAGTATAAGCCCTTGTCGTCAAATAAAGAACCAAACTTGTAGGTTGTAGTCGATCCCACGAGGAATACGGTTCAGACTTAAACTTAACTCCCAATTATATTCGTTTAGTCAAACTATTTCCGAAACAAGTAATTAAAATGGGAGGGGGGGTTTAAGCAAATAACAAATTATTGTTTAAGTAACAAGTGAACAAGATTCAAACTTCGAGTTATCAATATGAGAGAGAAAGTAGGGTGTATGTGTTTCCCATAAGCTCTTAACATGATAATCCTAATAATAGTAATCCTTTCCTAGTGTTTTACATGCAAAGTTGGTAAGATAGGTATCCCTAAGAGATTGGTCCTCCAAATAGGGAATTTCACCCCGCACCTTGGTTCGGCTACGTGTGTATACTTTACAAACCCTTACCTTCACCTCATATTAGACATCACATCAATGTATGACTTAGTTTTCACCCTCACACCTATAGCACCTCGTATCCAAACACAGAACTTAATGCATATTTTGAGAAGTTGCAGGTGCAACCCATGGTTGCCACCCACAGACCGTAGGGTGACCCACAACTTGTGTTGGTGGTCCGTGGTTCGCATCTACAACCATCCCCAGAAATTAAGACAAAAACCATTCTAAGGCATGACCCATAGACTGACATGACAGATCGTGGATCCATCGACGGATCATCGATCAGTTCGTAGGTCGAGGCCCTCAGAATCTGGTCTCTAAATTTGATCGACGGACTGACATGACGGATCGTGGATCCATCGACGGATCATCGATCAATTCATTGGTTGAGACCCTCAGAACCTGGTCTCTGAATTCATCGACGGACTGATAGGACAGATAGTGGATCCATCGACGGATCGTCGATCAGTTCGTAGGTCGCTTCAGCAGATTTGAAGTCAGGGGTCTTTTGGTCTTTTCCTATTTCATTTAACCCCTAAGCTAAGTCATCTAGACCCTAAATTATGAGGTTTTAGTCATTTTTAGGCTAGAAACATAACTAGAACTTACATAAGTCAATTCTTTAATCAAAACTTAGAAACTTAGAGCGTAAGAGGAGAAAAGAGGTCAAGAACCCTAGTTCAAGAACGCAACAAGGTTCCATTCAGTTTCATCCCCAAAATCTAAAGATTTCTCCGTGGAATTCGTCACCATGTATGTGGGATTTCACTAATGGGTTCCTTTCACCCATTAGGTCCCTAGTGTTTAGTTAGTTTCTTGATTCCCTTATTATGACTAGACCTAGGGTTTCTTGAATGTTAAAATTATTGGGTTCTTAGCTGTTAGAATGATCCAAATCAGATTAGTATGTTAATATTCAGTTTATTGAATGAATTCCAGAACGCTAGCTATGTATTTATTTAGTTCTTGAATTACACATGCTAGGTAAGACATTTCAGTTATACATTCCTAAGTTATTAATGCATCAATATCAGTTTAATTGTTGCATACTCAGTTTTCATGTTCAGTTTGAACTATCCAGTAACTTACAAAAATTTAGTCATAATGTGCTAATTACTTAATCCATTGGGAGTAGCATAATACCGAGTTGGACTAGGGTTCAGCGTACCCAAATAGTCACAGAACTACTGGCCACATAAGTTGTAAGTCCCCTATGTGGGCATCATTTCAATGATCATGCCAGAATGCCTCTATACCTTTGATAGGGTATATTGGGTCCTCTCGATGGGACGTATACATCGAACTCCATATTTAGCTCATGTGGTTTTACTATCGGTTATTAGTAGCTCCCATAGTTCAGTCAAATTCCATTGCATTGACCACATTTTAATACAGTCAGTATTCAGTCTTAGCATGTTATAAATTGGTCATTCCATTCAGTTAGCTCAATATCTATATCATGTTCAAATTATATCAATTATTTATTGCTCTATTTAGTTATGATGTTATTTCAACTTTACTCTATCCTGCATGCTTAGTACCTATCAAGTACTGACGCATACTCTACGCTACATCTTCGTGTTATGTAGGTTCAGATTCTCAGCATCCAAATCACGTTTAGGTCGATTCCCGATCTCCAGTTCTGCAACATCAGTGGTGAGTCCTCATTCTTTGAGGACAACAATCATGTTATCTTTTCATTATTTTAGTCTTTTAGTTTCAGTTTTGCTAGACTTAGCTGGGGCATGTCCCAGCACTTCTAGTCAGTTTAGAGGCTTATTTCAAACATAGTTAGATTCAACTTAGTCTTTCGAGTTTGATATTTCTTTGTATTGAAACTCTCAGATCACATCTATTCAGTTAGTATATGGGTATTCCCCATCATTTCAGATTTACCTATGATTAGCTTCCGCATCAACTTTATTTCTCAATTTATCTTTAGTATGCTCATAATTATGCCAACAGGGTTAGCTTGGGGTCACTTGTGATCCTAGGTCCCGTGTCCGCATCTCGGGGGTAGCTCGGGGCGTGACAACACCAATTGACATTAGACTATTAGAGAGTATCAATTAAATATCTATTTATAATTCTTTTCTTATTAACTACCTCATTGGTCCGGCAAGTAGCAACAAGGCAAGTTCTAATGCATGCACTAGTTAAAAAGACTTCTAAACGAAAGAATTACCAATACATACATCATTACTATTCAAGAATTATTTAATTATTATTCATACGTTGTTAATTGCTCATGGTTCCCACAACCCTAGTTGTGGATTTAGTTACTCATGCTTGAAATAACACAATTCATATTTTGATAAAGAGAATTCATGAACTTACGTTTAGGGTAGAAGAAACCCGAAATATCCAATTGAATTTCAAAGAAAAAATCTTATAAACCAAAATCCAGAAATCAAATTGCCAAAGTTGCAATTTAATTCCCAAAGAAAATATTAAGAACTAAAAGTAAACAATAATTTCTAACCCCCAAAAATGAGGTTTTCATACCCTATTTATAGAAAAACATATCCTCAACAAAAAGGAAAGAAAATAAGGAAATAAACTTGGCTTTGATCGATGACTCGACCTATGGATCGTGGGTCGACCTACGGTTCGTAGGTCCCCTCCGTTGGTCAACACTTAGAACTTTTTCAGCAGAGGCTGGAACCTTCACTCTCAAATCAATAATGACGAATGTGCAGGACGGACCGTATGTTGGGTCCTCTTCCGCGGCTCCACACTTAGGATTTTCATCAGGTACTGGAACTTCAAATCTCTGAACACATTTGATGAATGTACAGGGCGACTCGTGGGTCGACCTACGGTCCATGGATGGCTCCGTAGTCCCACAATTGGTCAGAATTCCTTAATGCTCCTATCTACGCCCACCCATCGACGGACCGTCATAGGACCTGCGGTCTGTAGGTCACTCTGTGGGTGGCCACTTCTGCAAAATTTTAGCTGTCATTTCACTCAACCGCATCCAAGCCTATTTCCTGCAAGCATAACACATAAAACATTATTTCCAATACAAAATGGCCCTAGACACGCACAACTCTTAAGTGAAATGCATAAAAAATATAGCAAACTCACGATATATCAGATAACTTTAAAGATCTATGGTACACGCTATGCCTGATATGGTGTATAAAATCGTGAGAGGCCTTACACAACAACTTGACATGCATAGAACACAATATCATAAAAAATACGATAAATAAAGGTAACAAGTCCCATATCAATAAAAGAGTTTTAACATAAAGGGGAAATTGAATGATAGTCTCGATAAGCCATTATTGTACATGAAAAAAAGTGGTCGGGACATAACCAGTACACCTTGTCCAATGATTTGAAACTTAAAGTGATCATAAACTAGCCACGAGTAGAAGGAGAGGAAGAAACACACCCTATAATATTAAATAATATAGGCACAAATATGCATTAGTACACGGAATGTACTAAGTATGAGGGATATGCATAAAAATGTGAATCATGATCATAAGAGGACAGAAGCAAAAGCATAACATGCACGACCTAGCTAAAGATAGAAAAATACTTATAGAGTGTGGGAATATAAAAAATACTAGATGTTATTTGTGACGACTTTTTGAGTTGCCACTAAATATAAGTATTAACGGCGACTTTGTTGTCACAAAACAATAACCAATATGCCACAAAAAGGTTTAACAAAATGGATCTTATGAAGGTCGCCACAAAACAAAATGCCTTTTGTGGCGACTCTTGGTAGGTCGCCGCAACAAATATTAACTTTTAGTGGCGACTCTAGATTGGTTGTTACAAAAGATTTCCTTTAGTGGCAATCTGTGTCGCTACTAAAGCTCATTTTTCTTTTTTAAAAAATAGGTAGGATTTTTACACTAATTTCCCTACATTACATTATTGACATCGCTACAAATATACTGAAGCAAAATAATATAAGAACATTATATTACCAACCAAATAGACAGTACAACAAAGTATACAATATATTATTAGAAATTTCATAAGTCATCGATTCTAGATAGAATTTATGTCCAAATAAGAAAAGAAACAATAAATTTTCAAATACATAATAAGTTAATCAAATCACTAGTTCTCTTATTTCCTTCGGGCTTTTTACTTGTTCTTCGAATTAAGTCTTCTTCAAGCACTTTATGAGCAAATGTTGCACATCAAGGAGTTCTCTTAACATCTTCATACTTAGTCCCTTCCCTCAAATAACATCATCTTTTATATACACAATATGAGAGACATCTGCAATAAGTTGTTAACGACATAACATGATGATGTATTATGAAAAATAAAGACCTCAATTAATCGAAAGTGTGTATCTCAAGAAAATGCAGCATATCTTAGCGTAGAAACTATGAGGTAAAGAGTGAAACTTAGTAATCTCAAAGAAATTTGTAACTAACAGAAATTTATTGGAGTAGCTTTTAAGCTTGTCAACATTCATAAGAAAATAAAAACAATCAGGCAGGAGTATATATAAGAAACTACTTAGAACCTACCAAAAATCTAAGAATTGTTTTTGTTATTTTCTCTCAACCTATAAGCGTAAAGTTATTAGAGTTTTTTGGTCTGTCATTTTCTTAAGACAATTAAAAAATGATACAATTTGTAAGTATTCATACAAAATGAAGTACAATAGAACTATCTGTTATCGCCTTAAAAATCAACAAAGATGACTGAAAAGATGAATTAACTCAAAACACTTGAATATGAGATGTGAGCCTCGAATTTGTAATAATATATTGGTGAGGATAAGCACAGTATTATTATAGACTAACCTTTTAATCAGAGTTAATAGCTCCATGAGAAGTAAGACGTGAAAAAAAAGTATGATCAAACACCTGAATTAGTGAAGTACAAGTGCAACAAGTGCATTAAATCAAGCAGCAATATAAGGGGTTGAACCATTAATGAACATGTCATTTTTCTTGCAGAAATTGTTTTGTTCACATAGATGATATAAGGAAAAAAATTGAAATATACTCATTCCAATGATAAGTGTATATGCCGTATATTAACCGCTAGCCTAATTACAGTAATCTTGATAACAAAAATTTCACGTTAATAATAAGAATTTACTGGTCTATATGGGTAATTTCGTACAGAGGATCAACATATATTCTAATCAAGAATTGGCCAAAATGTCAAACATTAAGTGTTAAAAGTTCAATTGATAAAATAACCATGAGCTTACATACCTCTTTATTCTAGTCAAAAGTCTATAGAGTACAAATGATGGTAGCAAAATTTATACAACAAGTCCAGCTATCATTCCTCTCATTGTTCCTACAAGAGCAAAATTTGTACAAATTAAGTTTTCATTAAGGTAAGAGATACAAAATCAAATTAGTGTATTTTTATTCATTACAAATAGAAATTTTCAAGAACAGAACACGCTAACATCTAGGAAACTAAGTGATTAATGAAGAAAAGTAATTCAAGGGACACTAATGGCAAATATACTGATAAATGCAGAATTATCAAGTTACAGTCGATGGAAGAAACTTCCGACATCTAACTTTCTTAGCATCTTCAAGAATATATGTCTCTTATGCATAAGAGCCTATACAAGGTATAACAATCTGTTACAACATATTGAAAAAGGCTGAAGCAATCTGAGATACAATTTAACATTTGATTGACTATATAAGAAGATTAGAAACTCGTATGCTTTGAGGCAACACAGAGAACATATGTGCATTAGAATAACAAAGTCTTTTTCGGTAGATGTTTTGGCAAAAAAAATTGAAAATATAACTGATGTGGATCATTTTAGAATCTCTCTGCTCCCATAATAGTTGTACACAGAAGCTAAGCTTAGATCCTTTTTTGTAATAACCAGAGCTACCTAATTGTTGTTACTACATTAATGAAAATAGATGGTAGAAAAAAAGTGAGATGTTGGACCTCTTATAACAATAAGGTAAACAACTTTAATATTCAAGAATACTACCTGTTCACTTGAGAATCCTAGCTGCATTGATAGTTCACAAATTGATTAGCAACAACTGCTATTCTAGTATAACATTATACCTATTAATTGTCAACATGAACCAACTTGTTAATTTGAAGTGGCAGGACAGGAAAGTATAAACCTTAATTCAGAAAAGGTAAAAATATTGAATAAAGAATAGTTGTTGTCTCTACACTCTTAAGGATATTTAACTGTGAGATATGTCCCTGCTTATCAATTTACTCTTCTAGGAAAGTAGTTCTAACTATATACAACTTTATGCAAATAAGTTAGATGTTCAAAAGAACCAATTGAAAAAGATAAAAAGCAAACATTTGTTACAACAAAACTAACCTGCTCATCTCAATATATTCAATATTGCCTAGAGAATAAAATGAACTCTTTGATATCATGATGTTTAGAGCCCAAAATCTCTCACTTACACAGTTTCAACCTATCATAACAAGTAAGTGAACAATCAAAAAGGATAACACGACTTGATAACAAAAGGCTTAGTTTTTCTATCATGACAACAAACTCAGATGGCAAAGTAATTCCAAACAGTAACAACTAGTCACATAATTACTCATGTCCCCAAATGTCCACTAGCATTTCATATATGAGCAAGAGAATATGTAAAGAAAAAGGCGAATACTGAAATTAGCATATATCATGCACGACTGAATGACACTTCTGATTTCAAACAAAAATACTCGAATCCAGAAAAGATTCAAAGATTAAAAGCAAAGACAAATAAAATTTACAGATTGAACTACAAAGCATATATAATCCTTTCAAAATTACAAGCCACCAGATAAAGGAAGTACATAAAGAAAGTTTTGTCACCCTTTCACAATCTCGACCGACCGTGGAAAGGCTTGGAGAGACGAGGCGGAGACTTGGGGGAAAAATAGAAGCTGGAGTGTTTTGGGTCTTGTAAATGAAAAAAGGAAATATCATTATGGTTTCTATTTAATCAATTTTGGGTTTCTTTTACATTTTGTCTATTTATTTAATTTTTGAAATTATCTAAATTAAGAAATTAAAAATGACATTTCTATAAAGTAAAAACAATTAGAACAAAAATAAGTTTCTCAGAAACTAATTATTTTTATAGTATGCAAAGAGTTTCAATAATTGAGTACTTATTTAATATTAATCAAAACTCTAATATTCATTTATCAATATAAAAATAACAATAATAATATCTTTTAAAATATATTTCAATGCTATATAAAAATAACTAATAAAATAAAGGTATATTTTATAACAAATTTCACATAAATCATTTATTTATTTTGATGGATGTATATGATTTTTACCTTGTTAAAAGTATATATATTTATCTTATTTGGAATTACTATCAACTATTATTTACTACTCCCAAAAATAAAGGACCAAACACAGGTTAATTACTTCTTTACATCTATAAAGAAAATTTTGGCTTTTGTATAGAAAATTATAAATAACAAAAAAAAAATGATTTTGTGGCAACTATAAAGAATGCCACAATAGCTCCACCTTTAGTGGCGACAAGGTCGCTACAAATATGTTTTTTGTGGCAACTTCTTAAAAGTCGTCACAAAATATTTCTCATTGAGATTATATTAGAAAATTTAATTCATATTTGTGGCGACTAATGAATTGTCTCCACTAAAAATGCCACATTTAAAGGTGACCTTTGGGATCGCCACTAATACTACCACCTTCTACAGCAACGATTTGAAGTTGCCACAAAAGCTCCTTTTCTGTGACACCTATATGTGTCGCCACTAAAAGTCGTCACAAAAACTGACATTTCTTGTAGTGTGATGAGCTTACCGTGAACCGTGTGTGATGACACCTAGAATTTGCCCCGTTGGTCCGGTTGACTAAGTGATGCAATTTCTTGAGATGATCTTAGGCAACTTTAAAGAGTGTGAACCAATTTGACATTATAACTTTTTTGTGGCTTACCTTGTGAGTGTGTGAACCTCTTTTGAGAACCCTTTGAACCTTGACCTTTTCTTGGAAGAAACTTGATAACATTGTAACCTTCCTTTATCCATTACCCATAATCCTCATGATTTGTGGTTAGTTTGAATAGCCAACTTAGGCCAAAAGCTTAAATTGGGGGTGTGGTGAAAAGAGAAGGTAAATCAAGGAGTGCAAGAAAGTCCCCTTTTGACCCATGGTTTTGAGAAAAATGGAACCCCTCCATACAAAAAAAAGGAGAAAGAAAAGAATGAAAAAGAAAAATAAAGAAAAAGTTATGAAATAAAGTTGTGAAAATGCAAAGAAAATGGGGTTTCCAACAATCCATGGAAAATGAATAATGGGATAACTTGTGAGCACTAATGAAAATGATGAAGAAAAGGAAAAGAAAGTGTTGTTCACACCACATTTCATGAGGATAGAAGTCACTAAGCCTAAATGACCATACCATTACACTCAGCCCCATTACAAGCCTTGAAAAGACCTTTTTGATCTTGAATGAGCTGAAGCAAAAGTCGATTGGAAAATAAGGGCAAACCTATGGGTGAAATCGTGCATTGTGTTTATCTTTGTGAGTGTGAGTGTTGATCATTATTCCGGAACTTTAAATGATTGAACCATTGAGTGAATATGGAATCATTCATTGTGTGAGGGCATTTGAATACCTTTGTTGAGCTTGAACTTGCATTTGAAGCAAGTATAGTGAGCTTGAGATTCTTTGGTAATGGCGAGTCACAACTTAAATTTTTGAGTGCACAATTGAACCTTGCACGAGTAAGTTAAGTCTTTTTGTGTGTATTCATGATTGAGTCTTGTGTAGCACTGTTTGAGACATCCTTTTTGAACTGTTGAACTTGAGTTTTACTTGAGGACAAGCAAAAGTTTAAGTTGGGGTGTTGATGAGTCCACTATTTGGACTCTTTTAGGGCTTTATTTTGATAGATTTAGTGTCATCAAATGTATATTTTGTCTCAATAACTGATGAAAATCCTTGAGTTTCAGGTATTTGGAGTTCGAGACTAAGCATGGACACTATTTGGTAGAAAGGAACAAGGCAGCTAAAAAGAACAAAGAAAAGATTGTCTGAGGATCACCTTAGCCATTAGGCAGTCGCCGAATGGCTATGGTCTCGCCTAATGTTCCAGTGTGCCAAGCTCTGAGGGAGAAAATCGAGTCGGTGAGATAAAAGAGCAGTTGGTGAGCCGCCGAACGATTCCGTGATGCAGTACTCCATCGCCCAACGTTACAGAATTTGAGTTTGCTGAAGGGCGGATCGCCGAGTGGATCGGTGATCCCGAATAACTGTGCCGATTGGTCCTTCGCAACACTCTTTTTGACAAATATAAATAGTTGTTTGAATTCTTAGTTTAGTATCAGTTTTTACAATTCAACAACCATTTTTAGAATCACTCAGTTTTTAGAACTTAGAGTTTTGGAGAGTTTGTTCCTTAGCTTTCAAGATTGGAAGATTTCCATTAATAAGTAAATTAGAAGTGGGTATTGAAGATTCTTCATCTTAGACGTGTGTAAAGACAATATCTATCGTACCCATTTGATGGAAACACTTTTTGGTATCGATTTCTATCTCTTTACTATTTCTAGCTAAAACCCCAATTCTTGGGGTGTGATTATGTGAATATGGGTTGAATTTATGCTGGGTATTTCTAATAGATAGTTAATTTGTTATTTAAAGGTGATTTCGTTCAGTAGTTGTGTTTGAATTTAATGGGGTTGTAGTTGCAAATACAATTTTATCTTCATGTTTTTGACTTGCTCGAGAGAGAAGTTTTAAAACCAAAACTACTGAATGGATAGTCTGTGGTTATTGGGTTGTCGTGGGTTCAGCTCGAGAAAGTGAATTCTAAATCCTCTCCCACATATTTAGCTCAAGGGAGTGAATGGACTAAAGTGAAGGTTGTGCTTCATTGCCGCTTATCGGTGTTTGAGAGAAACCGGTTTGATTCGGGGTAAATTGTCCGAGAGAAAATTTACCCCCTCTAAAGTCTAACTTAGTTACCAATTTAGAACGATTTACTATCAATAGCATTTACCCGATTGCTTGTTTTAGCCCATATTCCTATCACATCCGAAGAATCCCATCTCCATATTTGTATCTTAGTTTTTAGTTGTCGTTTTAGTTGATAATTGCTTGACACTTGTGTTACTCTTTAATTTGATATGTTTATCTTCGTAAAAGTCTTTAGCTATAATTCACTTGAGCAAAGTTCTTGCTTTTCTCTTAATTCTTAATTACAAACTGCTCCCTTGGGACTCGATCCCAACTCACTAGTTGGGTTATATTACTATTGGACGATCGTGGACGCTTAGTATTGGATGAAGCACCCGGATACGTCAAGTAACTACACCTCTAAATGCATACTTCTAATTTTGGGCACTTTTACTACTACTGCTTATAACATCGTAACTAATACTATCCATTAGGCTAAAAATACTATCCAAGCGCTAAAACATAGTTTGCTTTTAATGGGTACCACCTAAACCAAGGCTTAGAGAAGAATTTCTGGGATTATATTTTTTTTTATCTCCAACGCACGATTCATATGAATTAGAGTGCATTCTTTTGAATCTAAGCAATTGAGCTCACTCATGGCTACTCTCAAGCCCCCTATGCAGTCTCATGACTTTTGAAGACTTTTGCTAAGAGTAACTCATCGAAAGGGACTTTAGATTTTCTTTTCAACCACCTTAAGTATGAGGAGTAATCAAATAGATTTTAGAAACGTGCAGGTGCGAAGAAGTTCCTTGTACCCACTCTAGGACCATTGTTAGTCCCGAAGAGAACCCTTGTCATGGCTGACTACTAAGCGGCAGATTAACTCAAACATATACAAGCATCATAGATGAAGAATTGTTTAAAAAACAATTTATTGAATCTCAAAGCTATCTGAAATAATGAAGAGTATTAAATATAAAGATTCAAATAAAACATTTGAAATTGTAAGACTCTAAAATTGTCTATCTATAAAGCCTCTAATGTATAGAGATGATTGTCGAGACAAGAACCACGATACCTCAAAATGCTACTACTGCTAACTTATATAACTGGAATCCTCCAAAAGCAAGGAGGCCTCACTTAATGTTGACGAACGGATGAGGTGATCTCAATGAAAATCCTGTTGAGGATCCAAAGTACCTGATATGCATCATAAAAGATGTTGGTCGAATGACATCAATATATTGGATGTATGAGTATATTATCTAGCCGAAGTAAAATAACTGAACTAAAGGACTACAATAGATATAAATATATATATACTCAACTGAATGTAAAGAAATAAATGAGTGAAATCATTTTAACTTTACAAAATACTTGTTCATCTCTTATCACAACATATTAAGTGAGATGATAAAAATACACTTTTAACTCTATTTGAGAGATTCTCTAAGAGACAACCATCACTATGAGAAACAAGATGATACAACGGCTTGCCTACACTGCCTTAACTGTCTTGTACCTTTTCAGGATATAGAACATCTCAACTAATTTGATCTACTAAGGCTCTACTCGAAATTAATAAGGATTCATCTAAAAAAATTTATCCTTTACCCATGTTTGCTACATGGTTTACGTGGAATGTTAGTTGACTGAGCTCATCCCCATATCAGCTCTCAATAATACTCCCAAAAAATATATACTCATGCTCAATTTTATAAAACATACACTTTCATTATTTGAGGTAATTGCTAAAAATCTCCTCTCAAAAGAGGTAACTTCTCGAAAGTATCTCTTAACTCATTAACACATTTAGAAATCAAAAAAGGGTTCATGCTGAAATATAGACATGAACAAATAAACTCAAGGATCTTATAAACAATATAGGTGTAACACCCCAGAATCTAGTAGGCTAAAGTATGGCTAAGTGAGAAGGCTAGTGTAACACCCCGTATCCGAGAAGGGGGAAATAAAGCAAATTTTAGCAAGCACCAGGTGCCACCCAAATTCCACCTATGGTCTATAGGTGGGACCACGGGCCATGGGTCAGGGAGTCATCGATGGCCCAAAGTTTCTATCAAGATCACGAATCACCAGGACGGACCGTAGGGTCCATCTACGGTCTGTTGATGGGGTCTCGTGGGTGGGCCTGTGGGATTGTTAAGTTGAGGGCATAAGGGTCTTTTCCAGATTTAATTAAATTGAAGTGGTGTCATTTTGCCTAAGTTTAGAACACCTATATAAGTATTTTTAACCCCCAAAACCCTCATTCAAGTCATTCTCTAAAATCCAAAAATTAAACCCAAAACTTCTCTAAAGAATTCTCTCTCTAGAAGCTGGAAGAAGAAGGAAGAAATTAAAGCTAGGTCAAGTTCAAATCTCCAATTTTCAAGATTGTGAGGGGTTTGTAATCAAGGTATGATAGTTTTTCAAGCATGTACCTCTTCCATCCATAGAGTCCCTTAGAATTTCCCAAATTTGATGAAAAATTCCTCAATTCTAACTAGGGTTTCTTCTGATGTTGTGGGTTATGTTGATTGTTGATCCAATTGAGTGGATTGTGTTTTTTTTATAGAATTAGTAGAATTACTTTTTATGAGAGTGAAATTACATGTACCCAGGCCTATTCCATGAGAACATATATAATTGGGTTGATGCCATGAAAGGAAACTTTGTGGGTTTTGGCTTGTCCTTAACTAATTGATGAATTATGAATAGAATTGCTAGAGAATGAAGCGTAGATTATGTCCATGAGATCTAGGGCTTGAAATTAAAGTTTAAGATGTGATTTGTTGGTAATTGATGTTATGTTGAGGAAGGGATACTCCCCACATGAATTTCCGGATTATGAATGCATGAATGTGAAAGGTTTACTCACATGAATGATTCTAGGTTTGAAAAGATTGTTCACCTGAAATGATTCTATACTAAAAGCTTATGTAATTGATGAGGCCAGAGGCGATTACCCTTGTCCTCCATATGAAAGGATATGAAGTGATTCCCGTATTCCTTAGAATTGAACAAGAGGTGAGTCCTTACGTTCTTACTCTAATGAATGGACATGGAGGTGAGTACCCATTCTTGTTAAAAAATGATGTGGAGGCGAGTACCCTCAATCTAAAAGTAAGTAAGACAAGAAGAGAATACCCATTAGCCTTTGTAAGTTAGGCAAATAGGTTAATCCCCGTGTTTTTAAAAGTAGGTATAAACTATGTGAATTATCTTATGAAGAATGAATAGCTTGGATTATTGCTTGATATGCCTTCCATGTGGTAAATTGACTAGAGGCGGATGACCCAAATCTTGACTAAGGCTAAGTAAGGTTGTTTGAGAAGTACTCTTTTCTTATTATGATATTGATTTATGTGCACTGATTATGCTTATGGTTTGTATTGACTAACCATAATGTTTATGTTGTTTATGCTAGCTATCATATTTAGTACATGATTGTACTAACACTTACTCTTGCCTACATTATTATCAAATGTAGGGTTCGGCGGCATAGATTCTCACACTCGTGGGTAGCTTCGTTGTGGATCAAGGAAGTGAAGATTTGGTGAGTCCTCATTATGTTCGAGGATGTGATCAAAACTTTCTATTATGTCTTTCTTTGATGTCTTGGACTATTGTATGGGCTTGACCCAAGACTTTATCCATGTTGTTTAGATGGTTTGAGACTATGGTATTAGCCTTCCGCTCATTTTTATAAAAGACTTTGATTGTATTGAAAACTTTTAAATTCCTGCTCATTTCTATTACTTAGGCTAAGTGGCTTGTATGAGGCCTCTCGGGGTCTTATACGTATTCTTATATCTAGGGGGTACCCCTTGGTCGTGACAAACTTGGTAATCGGAGCACAAGGTTTAAAATGGTTCTAGGATGTCTCAAACCACGTCAAGTACAGTCTTGTTCATAAGTGTGAAGCACACCACATTTATGAATGAGAGGCTACTAAATGTTTAAGAAACTTTACTTCTTCATTTCTATAAGTCGTGCCATGAAGTTTAACTCTATAAGGTCTTTCTCTTAATCCTTACCCGATGGTTTGCAGGATATGACTACTACAAGGTTTAATGCTAGAAGGATTGAGGGAGACAATTTGGGTAAAAAAGTTCCTCCGAAGCTCCTCCTCAAGCTCCGATTGATCCTTTGACTGAGAATGTAACAAATGCGGAGTTTAGGTCGGCTTTCCAAGTGTTGGCTCAAGCTGTGA